>PISX010004107.1:0-126477 GCA_004024625.1 Mellivora capensis | reverse complement strand
TTTTTTTTTTTTAATGAATGTCCTATTGTTCCATCACTTCTTATGAATAAGACTCTCCTTTCTCCATTAAATTATCTTTGTACTTTGTAAAGCCCTTAGAATTTTTTTTTCATGGTGTAAATCTTTAGGGTCTCTCTCAATCCCAGTGATTTTAGGGATTCATAATGCTTTGGAGTAGATATTATTTATTCATTGCAGTGCTATTTGGTAAATTTCAGTCTACAACTTCATTGTGCTCAATTCTGGGAATTTTTGTGTTTTTTAATTTTTTGATAGTATACTCTGTTTTCTTTTGTCTTTTTTTTTTTTTTTTAACAGATCTTAATAGCTTTTGGACTTTGTAGGCCAGTCCTCTAAGTATCCTATCCTCTTCTGTTTTCCTTCTTTTGTACCACTTCATGGACAGTTTTCTCAACTTTATCTCCTAAGCCAACTTTAGTAATTTCAATTTCAGCTTTCCATATTTTTAACATCTGAGAGTTCTCTTTTGGTTCTCTGAATGCTCCCTTTTTGTGGCATTCTATTCTTGGGTGAAATATCCTTTAGGTTTGTTAAAATGCTTTTTTGTTTTTGTTTTTGTTTTCTTTTTGATTTCTGTCTATTCTTCCCCCACCTCCCCCCTCACTTTGGACCTTTTTCACTCATGTTACAAGTTTCCTCAAATGCTGGTGATCATTGGTTATCTATTCATATTTAAGAGAAGGGGGCTAAAATGTTGAGCACATCGATTGGGTCACAGGAAGCCTGTTCACCGATGGACTGGACTGTACAGAGAAAGGGCAGTAAACTGGCTTTTTCATTGATGACCCTTAGAATGTTTACATCTAAGGTCTCTTCTTCTTTACTTGGTCAGTTTTCCCAAAGATAGAAACTCTCTGTTCCTGTGAAGGGCAGTGAGTGTAAAGCCTGGCTCCTGGTGTTCTCAGAGCTAAGTGAGGGATATTTTCTCCACACCATGTGTTGGCTTCCCAGGATGAGGCCTGGTTTTGTATGTCTCCTTAAACATCTTACATAGGTCATGAAATCCTACAAGCAGATCTTCTCTGTTTGATCAGTTACCATTTGTCCAACTGTTTTTCTCTTCGAGATATTGTTGATATCTCTCAATTGCTGTCATTTATTTCCCCATTCTCTTGGTATTTGTGGGTTTATGTCTTTTGACTTCCTACACTGTCATTTTGGTGAGGCTTGGGAAGAAAGAAAATGGAGGTTAATGCATGTGCTTCATCTATTATGTAAAAAACAAGTTCTCCTCAAGTCTTTTTTTCTGTAGAGATTAATGTTGAAATGCACACATATTAGCTAGTTATATATAGACCCTTGACTTATAATGGACTTACATTCTGATAACCCCATTGTAAGTGGAAAATATTGTGATTAAAAAATAACATTAATTGCTCCTAACCTACTGAACGTCACAGCTTAGCCTCGCCTACCTTCAATATACTCTTACAGAACACTTACATTAGCCCACAGTTGGGCAAAATTATCTAACCCAAAGCCTATTTTCTATTAAAGTGTTGAATATCCCATGCAATTTATTGACCACTATAGTGAAAGTGAAAAAGAAGATGGTTGTATGGGTGCAGAATGGTTGGTAGTACATGGGTTGTGGACTTTCAGGATTGCATGGTTGACTGGATGTGTGCCACCTCCTTCTGCGTTGCACCAGGAAGAGAGTGCAAGAGGGTATCATACTGCATATCACTGGCTTGGAAAAAGTTCAAAATTGAGAATTCGAAATAGAGTTTCTATTAAACATGTATTGATTTTGCACCATTGTAAAGCGGAAAAATCATGAACTGAACCATCATAAGTCAGGAACCATTTGTACATTTAAATTTACAAAATTGGAATAGTTTTTTTTCTCATTTAAATTTAATGAATTAAATTTAATGAATGAGCTTTTACATTTTAAAGGATATCATACTGATGCATTACTTAATCATGTTTTTACCCTTGGGCACTGAAGTTGCTTCCAAATTTTCAAGTATTATAAATACTACTGTTGTGACATTTTTTCATGTAAATCTTGGGATTTGTAATTATTTCTTCTAGATTGGGATTACCCATTTGGTGGGATGGGTATTTGAATGTGACATGTGATTTATATTGTGGTATGTGATACACAATATGACAATGTGATACATCCTGTCAAATTGCCCTTAAGAAAAATCTTGCTAATCATATTAGGAATTGACACTGTTTTAAAATCTTTGTTTTTTTTGATAGGAGGAAATGACACTGCACACATTTGGATTTTCTTTTATCACTTGTGTAGCTGAACATATTTTGTTTTGTCCTCTGTGAATTACCTGCTCATGCATATTTTTATACTTGCCATATATGTTTATGGGATCTTTATGGAATAAGTTTAGCTGCTACTTATATTAAAATATACTTTACCATTTTTTCCCTTCCTTTCAGAATTTTTGATGTTCTGATGAATAGTTTTAATTTTTATGTTGTCAGTTATAGAAAACTTTATATCCTCTTTGGCTTTGAGGATTTAAAAATTATTTTCCCATCCCCAGTGAGATAAATAGATTTTTTTAAAGCCTGTATTTATTTATTTTAGAGAGAGAGAGGGAGAGACAGAAGTTGTAGAGTCTTTTTTTTTTAAGATTTTATTTATTTATTTGACAGACAGAGATCACAAGTAGGCAGAGAGGCAGGTAGAGAGAGAGCAAGGGAAGCAGGCTCCCTGCTGTGCAGAGAGCCTGATGTGGGGCTTGATGCCAGGACCCTGGGATCTGACCTGAGCTGAAGGCAGAGGCTTAACCCACTGAGCCACCCAGGCACCCCAAGGTGTAGAGTCTTAAGCATAGTCCCACTGAGCACAGATCCTGACCCAGGGCTCACTCTCATGACCTTGAGATCATGACCTGAGCCAAAACTGAGTCGGATGCATTACCAACTGTGCCAGGCTGGCACCCTAAGATATTTTCTTAAATATATCTTTTAGATCCTTAAGGATTTGATTTTGTCATTTTTCATGTTCAACTCTTTATATTTGTGTGTAATAATTATGTATTTTTGCTCATACTGGTGAATATATTTATATACACAGGCATATATGTATATATGCACACACATATATAAATACATAAATACATACATGTATCTGGACCACATACATGCACACACACATCTGTTTTGGTTCATCATGTGGATAGAAACTTAGTCTGTTGTTTTCCAAACAGTTAACCAGTGTCTCAGGACCCCGAATTTATAGTCCAAACTTTGTCATCAAACACATTCTTGTTTAGAGTCTGTTGATGATCTTTCTACTTGGTGCCCTTAGTTTTTGGTTTTATGTCAGTATAACACCCTTTTACTTATGGTAGCTTTATCACGTTATTCAATACTTAATAGGGTCTCACCTTGTCCTTCCCCTTTACAAATAAGAAGTGTGACCTTTTGTGTTTACTTTAAGGTGATCTTTAGAATTACCCGATCTCATTCCAAAAAACCAAAAACCAAAGCTCTTGGGTTTTATTAGAATTGCAAATATTGTACCAATTATTTTTTGTGAGAATTTCCGTTTTTATTGAGTCTTCAGATTTGGAATCGTTACATGTATCTTCACATTTTCGAGAAATCTTTTATGTCCCTCAGTAAAGTTTTATGGGTTTCTTCATCTGGCCCTCACACATTCCTGTTTAAATTGATTCCTAGGTATTTGCTACTATTGTGATTTAATTTATTTCCTGTTAGAGTTTCCAAGTGGTTATTGCTGCTATATAAGAAAGCTGTTGTGTTTTATCTATTTATTTTTTAACCATTCACCTTACTGAACCCTTTTATCTATCAGTCCTCCAGATTTTTTTTTTTTTAAGATTTTATTTATTTATTTGAGAGTGAGGCGGTGAGAGAGAGCATGAGCGAGGAGAAGGTCAGAGGGAGAAGCAGACTCCCCATGGAGCTGGGAGCCCGATGCGGGACTAGATCCCGGGTCTCCGGGATCATGACCTGAGCTGAAGGCAGTCGTCCAACCAACTGAGCCACCCAGGCGTCCCAGTCCTCCAGATTTTTGAGTTGATGGTTCAGGTTTTCTAGGTGTTCAGTCATATTACCAGGCAAATTATGGTCATTTTGTCTGACTTTTTATCATGTATTCCTTTTTGTATCCCACACTCCTTTTTCTCCCTCCTCTCCTTCCTGTTTTCATTTCATTTGGCAGGACTTGCAAATATGCATTGAATAATATTGCTGTAATCTTGTTGCATTCTTAAATTTGGTAGAAATGATTGTGGTGTTTCTTACATGTGATGCTGTCTTTTGTTTCAGATGGCACTCTGTTGTTCTCAGGAAATGTTCTTCAATGTCTAGAATACTGACCTTTTTAAAGCCAAGAATGTATCCAAAGTCTCTTGAGGGACAATAGATTGAAGATTGTTTTTCTCACCGTTATCCAGCTAAAATGGTGACCCATAAATGCATTTCACATTTGCAAACGGTCTTTCTCAGCTGGACTAAGTCTATTGTTCCTGAATATGCATATATTTCTTTTTCATATGGTGATTAATTATGATTAATTCAGGAAGCAAGTTTTGGTGTACATATTTGTAAATGAGATTGTCATATAGTTTTAAGTTTAATTTTCAAAAAAAATGTAAAGTGTTTGTTAAGCCAGAAAAATAAACATGGTGGATGTATCAAATAGCTCAGAAGGGTGCCTGTCTGGCTCAGTTGGTGGAACACGCAACTCTTGATCTCAGGGTTATGAATTCAGGCCCCATGTTGGGGGAAGAGTTTACTTAAAAAGAAAAGTAATTAAAGAGTGGGGCTCATGTTGAAAAGCCACCATATGCTATTTGGGTCCTCTGCCTTCCAGATGCCACTCTCCTAAGCATCCACTGCTGTTTTTGTTTCTTCTGGTGGTTATGTCTACATGTGTGAATACTTGGCTTAAAGTGTTTTTCTTGACTTACTAACTTCGAGCATTATTTACTGGCTTCCTGTTGAGAGAAGTAAGGACTTACACTCTTGAGTAACCCTATGTTTCTCATTATAGTCAGATTTTACTTTCTGTGTCATTCACCAGTAATCATTGCCAGTCCAGACAATATGATGAACCTCCACTTCTCATACCAGGATCCATCAGTAGTGTCTTCTGGATAAGATGAGGAGGCCATCAATGCTTTCTCCTTTCTCCCACTCATCTTCTTTTCCAGCTCTCATCCTTGTCTTTCCTCTTCTGTGGTCACTGTTGGTGATTTTGAGACTTTTTTTCTGTACCCGTTCTTGCCTTTCATGATTAACCAGTTGCATAATTATAAAAGTTGAAGAGTGATAAATTGCACTTATGACCATGCATATTTCTCATTGCAAAGTGAATTATTGTGCTAAGATCCTATTTTTGTTTCTTCTGGCCTCAGGCATCTTTTGTACCTCTCATAGGAAAATGCTCCTAGCTTCAAGATTGAATGGATTATCTCTTCCATTTGCATTCTGCTTTTCTGTCATACCCTCTAAACTGAGTCTTTCTATTCTGTGGAAGATCTCACTTGCTTCTAGAGCTACCTGTCCTACTACCCAGATCATTGCTTGATACTCCTTGTGGCCATCATCTGGGTTGGCCTTCAGAACTCGTATCACTGGCTTCAGGCCAACAAGGGAGATTGTTATTTCTTTCTGTCAGTCCCAAGCCTGGAAATTTATTTGCTTCCAGATACATTTCAGGGTTTCATATAAGCCCAGTACTAAAATAAAAAAAGAGAACACAAAAATTAATATTTTCAGTCTAAATAGTACTGCATTCTCATATAACTTCCTAACAAAGAGTTTATAAGAAGTGTGATTTTTGAGGCTTTACAATTCAAATGTCTGGGTCAAATTTAATTGATAGTTTTGCTGGGTATACAACTTTTCACTGAAAACCATTTTGCCTAAAAAAATTTAAGCTATGGTGACGTTATTCCTCCTAGGATACAAAAGTGGTTGATAAGATCTGTTGACTAAGATTCCCTCTTGTGTGTATGTGTGTGTTTAAGTAAACAGGCATTTATTTGGGTAATCAGAATTTTAATTCAGGAAACAGGTTCAGGTGGAAACCTGACTCATGCTCCTTGTCCCTGTAGTTTTGAAGCTTAAATACTAGAAAAAAACCCATTTATCATTTCAGAGAGACCTTAGGAAATAATTATTAATGATCAGTTTGCTGTATTTATTTAAATTTTGTGAACTCTTTGATTTAGTTTTAGTATCAGTCTTGTTCAGATCTCCTAGAATATGCTGAGAAGCAGATGATAACTACTAGGTTTGGACTGGCAGAAAAATTCTTCTTTGTTGGTTGAAGCAGATGGTACAAGTTTGATTTGCTACCTTCTTCCCTTTGACGTGTATTAGAATCTCTGATTTCCATCATGGTTTGGGCTTGGCTTCCTCCCTAAGTGTTGACTGTCCATTCAACTTTAGGTTAAAATTCTTCTTTCTACTCAGTCACTTGACAAACCATGAGCCCCTGGACCAGCCCTTCTCTCACCCCATCCTCTGCCCCAGGGCTGTATTTGAACACAGGAAGATATAACTGACTGACATACATACTCCAGAAGGTCTCATGTCTTTAGCTTCTGCAAGTGAATGTGTCTGCTTGTTCTCTACTCAGATCTAAATGTATTCATGCATGCAGCTTCCAAAGAACCTACTACAAAATCTACTGTGAGTAGTGTGGGCTTTAGTAAATATTCTTTGTATGAGATGAGGAAAGTATATACTACAGAGCAAACAACTGAAAATTGCATCAAACCTGAATTTTCTGGGTGCCTAGGTGGCTCAGTTGGTTAAGCATTGGCCTTCCATTCAGGTCATGATCCCAGAGTCATGGGATCCAGCCTTGCTGGGTTGGGCTCCTTGCTCAATGGGGAGCCTGCTTCTCCCTCTCCCTTGGCTGTTCTCCCTGCTTTTGCTTTCTTTCTCTGTCAAAAAAAAATAAATAAAATATTAAAAAAAAACTCTTAATTTTCAATGCCCATTCTCATCTATACTTACACTGATTTTATTTAGCTATTCCTTTCTCATCTGTTTTTTTTTTTTTCTCTTCTGTTGTATTGTTTCTGCCTTCAATTTATGGAAAGCAATTAAGTTTTGTTTCCACTTTCTACCCACAAGCTTGCATATCTAAACCCATCTTGGTGTTAAGTGAAGGCAAGGGGCCTAGTGAAGGGTAAGGCCTTTCTCCTAAGAAATACATGAAAATATTTTTCTCAGATATACGGGTTATTCTGAAGAAGAGTTGTTAAAAGTTACTCGCTTGCCATTAGATTACAGATAGTTGAATTTTTGTGTCACCCACCTCTTGATGAAACATGGTACTACCGACAATAGCATGGCATTCGTTTCCTTATGTATGAAATAAATGGGATGGGCTATATGTTTCCTAGGATTCCCTTAAGTACTAACATTTTATAATCCCATGAATTAGAGAACTAGGTTCATTTCCGCAGAGTAGTAACAGCTCATTCATTCACAAATATACTTATTGAATACTCTTCATATAAAATTTGGGAGCTCACAAAGCAATTTACATATATTATCTAATTTAGTACAACTAAAAAAAATTCATGGATTCAGTATGAGTATTATTATCTCAACTTACATATGGAAAATGTGACTCACATGTTCAGGTGAAGATTGTGGACAGAAATACTGTTACAGAATTCTGCTTGCGTAATACCTGTTGAACTGAGCAAACAAAACTACAGCAGCAATAAATAAAATTCATGACAGCATCTAAACAAGGTAGATGGCATAATCAAATTCAGTAAACTTTAAAGACTGATAAATAAGGAAGGAAACAGAAAATACTGTTGTGATATAGAGAGAGATAGTTGGACTTCTCTTTCCCCACCCACGAGAAAGCCAATCCCTGAGGTTTCTCACTAATACCCACACATCTGGATGAAAGCAAATTTTTGTCATTAACATATAATGTATTATTTGTTTCAGGGGTACAGGTCTGTGATTCATCAGTCTTAAACAGTTCATGGCTCTAACCATAGCACATACCCTCACCCGTGTCCATCACCCAGCCATCCCATCCCTCCCACCCTTACCCTCCAGCAACCGTCAGTTCATTTCCTGAGATTAAGAGCCTCTGTGGTTTGTCTCCTTCTCTGGTTTTATCTTGTTTCATTTTTTCCTCACTTCCCTTATAATCCTCTGCCTTGTTTCTTAACTTCTACATATCACTGAGGTCATATGATAATTGTCTATCTCTGACTGACTTATTTCACTTAGCCTAATACCCTCTAGTTCCATCCACATGGTAACAAGTGGCAAGATTTCATTTTTGATGGCTGTGTAATAGTCGTGTGTGTGTGTGTGTGTATCACATGTTCTTTATCCATTCATCTCTTTCCACAGTTTGGGTATTGTGGACATTGCTACTATAAACATTGGGGTGCATGTGTCCCTTCAGATCAGTACATTTATATATTTAGGGTAAATACCAATAGTGAGATTGCTAGGTTGTAGGGTATCTCCATTGCCAACTTTTTGAGGAACCTCCATACTGTTTTCCAGAGTGATTGCACCAGGCAAGTTGGTGGAGGAAAGTGAGTTTGAGTAACATTAACCTCTCTGGTATTTGGCAAAGGAATAAGAAAGAGGGCCTGGGGCAAATGTGGCAGTAGAGACAAGGGGAGGGAGAAAGGTTAGTTACAGTGGTGGTTAACCTTCCCTGAAGGTAGCCAAAGCTGCAGGACCACACATTGCTTTGGAGAAATGATACAATAGAAATAGAGAATCTCTCCTCATAGGAAGAGTGAGTTATCTGCAAATAGCTGGAATCGGATTATGGCCTATTTCACAAAATCTGAGACAAAGGAGAGTAGATCTCCAGTATCCTAACCATGACAGAACATCACCCTGACCCAGCTCTCTCCTTCCCGTCACTGGTCCATTTGGTTACAGAAATCAGCAAGGCAGCACAAAGAATACTGTCTTCAAACTTGAGCTCTAAGGGGAAAACAAGCTGTTCCTTGCTATGTGGGAAGAGGGGCAGATGTCACCTCTGCTATATATCATGGCAAATAGAGTGTCAGGACAGAGCCACCCAAGCAGAGCCAGAAGGAAAGAAACGGCATGGCAACTTTCGAGCATAGTAAAAACAACAACAACAACAACAACAACAACAAAAAACCCCAAAACTAAATAAATAAATAAATGGAAGGCCCAGAAGATTGCACACCAACAAGGGGCTATACCATGCAAGAGCTATATTTCCAGCCTAGGAAGAGGTATTAATGGAGGAGCAGAAGTAAATTATTTATAGTTGTTCTCCCGTGTGGAATACCCTGACGGGAGCCTGAAGACAGTAAGGGAAGAGTTCAAGGTTGAGGTGATAAATTTATGGGAAGGGATTAATAGGGACAAAAGGAAACATGTGGAGGCCCAAAATACCATTCATAGTATTAAGGAGCCCCCGGATAAATTAGGAATGGCAAAAAATGAAACGAGCAAAATAGAATATACAGTGCTGGAAACAAACATATGGGGGGAAAGTCCTGACAAGCGTATGGATGCAGGTGAGTGTGATGGAAATAGTCCACGGAAGATGAATATGAAGGTAGCTAGAAGGAAATGAAGAATTAAAAAAGATTTATTCCAAGGCATAGATATTTAGGTTTATGTATATATATGAAACATGATTTATTCAAATAGATCACATAACATAGATTAGTTTAGTTTAATAAGAACAAATCCTTTTTGAATTGACTGTGCACGAGACACTTCATTATAGAGGTCTACATGTCTTAATTAATTTTTCACGGGAGGATGAGGTCAATACTATTAGTATTCTCAAATTATAGATGAAGAAATTAAGACCCAACAAGTCCCTTGCCTGAGTTCACAGTTAGTATATATAGCAGAACTGTGATCCAAAAGAGTGGAATTATGCTATTCTGCCTCTGAATAGAAAAAAATTCCTGAAATGAATGCATAACTCAATCTGTAGTTCAGAAGATGGTGTGTTGCAATCAGGGCCATCGTTTCTCCTTCCCGTCAGCAGTGTGTGAGGTTTCTGATCTGTCCACGTCTCCCTAACACATTTTATTGTCTGTGTTTGTTTGTTTGTTTTGATTATAGGACTCCACTTATAAGATAATTTATCATGGGGTCTTCTCTCCTAGGGGTTCCAGAATTTCCCTTTAGGGGGAGGAAAAAGTTTTGGAAATGGATGGTGTTGGTGGTCGTTGCCCAGTATTGTGAGGGTAACTAATGCCCCTGAATTGCAAACCTACAAATGGGCAAAATGGCAAATTTTATGTTCTATATGTTACCACGGTAAGAAAAATGAGTTTCAGGAAAGTTTGGTACAGAATGTTGAACATCAAGGTATATGCTAGTAAAGCTGTTCAGCCTTAGGATAAAGAGAGAAGTTCCCCAGTTTTCAGGGTCAGGAACATCCTTTACAGGAAGAGCACAAAATTAAGCTGGCCTCAGCCTTCGGTGTTGGGGAGACAATGGAATAATGTGCAGTAGATTTCACAGCAAGAAAACACAGCCCAAGAGCATCACAGGATATAAAGCCCATAAACACTTGTCCTCAAGAATACATGTACTCTAAGTATAACTTCCATGAGATCTTGGGGGAAAAAAGTACTGAGTCACAAAATCCAGCTAATTAAGAATGAATAAAAATAAAAGATTCATGAATGCAGAACTCATGGTATAAGGATTGATGATGAGTAGCGACTCCATAGGAATGTAGAGTTAACAGTAAATAACTCCGACAAGTACAGTCATCGATCAGGATAGGAAGGTTTCTAACCCAGGCTGCTTCACGGCAGCAGCCACCAACGATTAAATCAGAGAAGTCAGCAGACAGGGAGAGGAAAGTTGAGAGGATGTGCGGGAGAAGAATCGCGCCATTTTTCACAGTGTGGAGTCATTAAACAGTGCTAAAATGAAAATAAACAGTTAAAAAAACAATGCAATCACTCCAGACTCTTAATGTTTGCTTCACCATCTGTATCCCTCACCTCACAGGGATCTTTTGGCAAATATCTCATGGTGAAGAAACATTGGAAGGTCTAGATGTCTTTCAATTTTGTTTTCCTTTTTCTGTGGAAGACTAGTCAAAATAAATGACATGTAGGAGATTTAAAATAGCATGTAATCTTTCCCCCCACATTTGGTAGTGTTTCTCTCTATTGGCTCCTCTGTCCATCGAGCCATGCTCAGCCATCTTTTCTGTCTCTGTATATGTACCATGAGGCATTTACTATGATGTTTGCCATATGGTAACCATAGCTATTTCTGGGTGGTGAGACTTGGGACTTTTTTTAAACTTGCATCTCTGTACGTTTCTGTAGTTTCTTCCGTTCTTCAAAATGTGTATCATTTTCACCATAACAATAAAGTGATCTTTTTTTTAAAATAATTTTTAAAAAGATTTTATTTATTTATTTGACAGAGATCACAAGTAGGCAGAAAGGCAGGCAGAGAGAGAGAGAGGAGGAAGCAGGCTCCCCACCGAGCAGAGAGCCTGATACGGGGCTCGATCCTAGGACCCTGGGATCATGACCTGAGCTGAAGGCAGTTGCTTAACCAACTGAGCCACCCAGGCACCCCCCCCCTTTTTTTTTTTTAAATAAAAACGCAAGCACATCCATCAAGATGTTAACCGTGGCTCACCCTGGAAAGTGGAGCTTAGGGATGTTTATTATTTTATTCTTTGTAGGCTTTTCTATTTTGTGACACTTTAAAGAGCACTTTGTTGCTTGTTCTGGTCCTGTGGTTAGAAAGTGATGGAGCTGTGGATTCCACCTTGACCCTGGAGGACGGGAAGTTCTGAGATAGGGTGGGCAGAAGCATTGAAAACCCCGCTCTGGGTAGAGGTGATCCCTCTTGAATCTGATTTTCCCCCTGTGGGCGGAGTGGGGGGCAGTATTTCAGTTCTTGAGTTAGTTCCTCGTCATCTATCGAATGCCCAAACTTGTATACGAATCCTTAAACCCTAGGCTGTGAGAGCTGGAAGGACTCTGGAAATCCACCACCCTGCCTGTCTAATAAATGAAGGACTGGAGGCACCAGGTGCTGTTCACAGAGCACTGGCTTTACACCCGGAAGATACTTTTGAGGCAATCGAGCACAGTCGTCAGTGCGAATTGGGCCAAATGCTTTGTCTCAGCTCTCCATGAACAGAGTCCATCTCCAAGTCCTAACCAGCCCCAGGGGAGCACTCTGTGGCCTTGGTGTGGGTGCCTGATTCAGGTCCAGTGGATTTTTATTTTTATTTAAGATTTAAAAAAAAAATTATTTATTTGACAGAGATCACAAGTAGGCAGAGAGGCAGGCAGAGAGAGAGGAGGAAGCAGGCTCCCTGAGGAGCAGAGAGCCCGATGTGGGGCTCAATCCCAGGACCCTGGGATCATGACCTGAGCCGAAGGCAGAGGCTTTAACCCACTGAGCCACCCAGGAGCCCCCCCAGTGGATTTTTAATGCATACTTTCCCTGCGCCTGTAACTGTGCCAGCTGGGTCTTCTCCTCCCATTACCTGTTTTATTAGTATGGAAATGGAGGTCTTCGTCTGAGGGTAAGTGGCATGCACAGGGTTGCTCAATGTAGTTGTAGCGGGCTGACACTGCACAACCCCCCCTCCCCACATAAGATATGTTCAAGTCCTAACTCTCAGAACCTACGAATGTTGTCTTATTTGGGGTGGGGTGGGGAGATTCTTTGTAGATGTGCTTAAGGATCTCAGGGTGAGATCATCCTGGATTTAGCATGGGCTCCGAATCTGGTGACAGGTGTCTCTACACCTGTCTAGAGACAGGTGAGGGAGTCACTCTAGAATCTAGAGACAGGTTGAGGGAGTTTTGAAACAGAGGAGAAGGCCTCATAAAGACAGGCAGAGACTGGAGTGATGTGGCCAATGGAAGCTGGAAGAGGCCGGCGAGGTTCTCCTCTAGAGGCTCTGGCGAGCATGCAGCCCCGCTGACACCTTCCTTTCAGACTTCTGGCCTCCAGAATTGCGAGAGGATGAATTTTTGTCGTTTGAAACTATCTACTCTGTGCTCTGCGGTCATTTGTTAGGACAGCCCTGGGAAACTCCTGCATCCGGGTAGGTTAGGGTGGAGAGGGATCAAAGCCA
This sequence comes from Mellivora capensis, assembly GCA_004024625.1. Taxonomy (NCBI): domain Eukaryota; kingdom Metazoa; phylum Chordata; class Mammalia; order Carnivora; family Mustelidae; genus Mellivora; species Mellivora capensis. Next base: position 113,375 of record PISX010004107.1, on the reverse strand, counting down.
GGGTGTCTGACTCAACACTGGTTCTCTCCATCCATCGCAGAGCTCTCTTGTCCAAAGGCCAGCGAGTAAGCAGCTCCTCTGGGAGCCTGTACTCACACCTGGCAGGATCGTGCTGTGTGTCCCTCATACTCACCGTCCTCAGTGCTGGCTGCTTTCCCTGCCCAGCCTCAGAGTGGGTTTGGGGTCCTTGGAGCAAGAGGGAGAAGTGGTCCGTGACAGCGGCACCAATGTCTCTTGCCTGGGCTTTTGCTCTCGCCTCTAAACTGATTAGAAGTGCCAGCTTTCTTCCTGCTGATCTCCACATGCTACTTATCGATACAGCACTCCCAGGTGGGACACAAAGGCTGGGGACTACTTTGCCTAGATTCCTTAGCCTGCAGGGTCCCACTGGATCCCACCAGTGAGAGATCTGAAAGGCCCAAGAGCTGGGAAGCCACAAGCCTGCAGGCAGCTAAGGGCAGACATAGCCAGGGGTGTGGGCCATCAACAGATGCAGGGTTGTGCCTGGGTTTGGTGAGCACCCACTGTGGGGCCCTAGGCTGCCAGAATTAGAGACACTAGTCTTGTGGTGATCCCTGTGCATACGGGTTTCCCAAAGAGAACTTTCCTGATTCCTCTTCCTCCAGCCTTCTAATGGTTGTGCAAAGGTCCAGTTGGACATATCCAGGACATATCCAACGTGGGCCCCCCTTTTCTTTTGGAGCTTTGACAGGAGACATTGATCATCTTCTTCTTCTTCTTTTTTTTTTAAGATTTTATTTAGTTATTTGACAGAGAGAGATATCACAAGTAGGCAGAGAGAGAGGAGGAAGTAGGGTCTCTGCTGAGCAGAGAGCCCAATGTGGGGCTTGATCCCAGAACCCTGGGATCGTGACCTGAGCCGAAGGCAGAGGCTTTAACCCACTGAGCCACCCAGGCGCCCCTTCTTTTTTTTTTTTTTTTTTTAAGATTTTATTTATTTGACGGAGAGGCAGGCAGAGAGAGAAGAAGGGAAGCAGGCTCCTCGCCGAGCAGAGAGCCCAATGCTGGGCTTGATCCCAGGATCTGGGATCATGATCTGAGCCGAAGGCAGAGGCTTTAACCCACTGAGCCACCCAGGTACCCTGAGACGTTGATCTTCTTGAGAGGAATGTTTTATCGTGTCTCATTTCTTCTTAAAGAAAGCAAGGCATGGTTTAACCATTCGTGTAAGTGATGAAGGAAAAACTCAGTCCTGAAAAGTGAATAAAGAATTGGAAGCAACATGTTTGGAGTGAGACAGAGGGTGTGAAGGAGAGCCCAGGGCCTAAATGCTACTCTGGACACTCAGAGTCCAGGGTGGAACTAAATGCTGAGATCCTTTAGGAATATGACCTCCTGCACCTTCCCACAAAAATTCCCATGAGGACTGCATGAGAGGGATCGGCCATTGCAGGTAAGACAGGCATCTCTTTGACAGAATCCGGAGGGGTCATCCCCCAACTCTAAGCCTAAATGAATGGTCAAGAAGAACATTAAGGGGTGCCTGGGTGGCTCAGTAGGTTAAGCATCAGACTCTTGGTTTTGGCTCAAGTCACTATCTTAGGGTTGTGAGATCAAGCCCTGCATCAGAACCTGCTTAAGATTCTCTCTCCCTCTCTGCTTGCCACTCCCCCCCATAAGCACACAAACATTAAATAAGGCACTTATGCTATGCCCCCAGCAAAATTGAAATAAGGCTTTAATTCTTTTCTCTCTCTCTAGTAGAACCTAAAATAGGACAGACATCCCTTTATAGCAAGAACAGGACTTTCTCAAAGTTCTGTTGTTTTCCTCCTACCCTTTCTTTTTACATCTTGGTGGAGGCTGAAATTCACAAATACAATAAGACAAAAATTAGCAGGGAAGTTACGGTGGCAAGTTGCATCTTGGAAGGTATAGTTTTCACCAGTAGACTGCCTTGAGTGGACTGGGATGCTTCTCTGGATGGGGTTTTTTCCATGTACACCATCTGTTCAAGGCGTCCGAGAACCAGACAGTAAGCCTAGGAGTTCATTCAACCGCCATCCTCCTGAGTCTAATCACAGCTCATAATAATAACAACTAACATCTACTGAGAGCTTAGTATTTGCTGGGCACTCCTCTAAGTCAGGGGTCTGCAAACTACCGCCCGAGGGCTGCCTCTGCCACCTGTTTTTGTCAAGTTTTATTGGAGCACAGACTCATTCATTTATTGTCTGTGGTCGAGTCATCATGACAAAGACTGTATGGCCTACAAAGCCTAAAATGTTGGTTACCTGGCCTTGCATGGGAGAAGCCTGCCAGCCTCTCTTCTGAGTCATTGCATAAAATAACTCAGTCAATACTGGTGGTGATCTTGAGAGGCTGGCATTTTTGTTGCCCCCATTTCACAGATTGGGAAACAGAGACATGGTGAGTCTTAAGTAATTCACCTCTCAATGCACCATAGGCACCGGCAGAGCTGGGGTTATCCTGCAGGTGGTCTGAATCCGGGCCCAGCATCTTCATCATCCTGCTGTGCTCCCAAGTATGAATGCATACAGCAAAGGAATCTTCTGTACATTAGGAATTAGGGTGGGGAATGTGTCCATCCAGTTGTTTCCCAAGCAGGGGATTCTCCAAGCCAGGGCTTCTGACAGGCAAGGCACCATCCCGCTGCCCTTGTTCCACTAGGAAAGTGTGTGAAATGTGAGTCTGGTTTGTTCAGAAGGGAATAGCTTGAGACCCTAGAGATGTTGATGCAGCCTTGCGACCTATGCTGTAAAAATGACGCAGCACCAGAAATGCACGGGCTCAGAAAATATACCATTCAAAGGTTCTTCCTGGGGAAGTAATCACTGAAAAGGCACTTCAGAACAGGGAAAGATGAGCTAAAAATCAGGAACTCAAAATGAGGAAATTGTGGGATGAAAGGCTGCCGACCATCCCTGGGGGGTCATCTCCAGAAGTCTATTCAACTTGTTCCAAGGCTCTTGAGGAGAATTTTCATCTCGGCAAACTGTCTGATTAAGTATCTTGACTGTTTTGTTCACAGCTGTATTCCCAGGGCCTACAACAGTGCCTGGCGCATCACCCGCTCAATAGACATTTGTTGTAGAACAAACTGGCGACATCACTGCACAGTGAATCCCACGGAAGGGATGCTCGGGCCTTTCCCAGTGACCTCGCAGGTGCAGCTTTGGGGCGGACAAGCTCCCTATAAACCGCAGTCCCTCATTAAGCCTATCCTTCAGGAAGAGTTTACCAAGTGAAGTCCTCAGCCCAATTAGATGCCACAATTCCGTAGCAAGCAACTAACCTCATGCCAGGAAGTTTGACTATAAAGATATACCTCAGGGGCTCCTGTGGTTGTCTTTCTGTAGTGGATAATTTTTACACTTGGTTCTACTTGCCTGTTTTTTTTCCCCCTCTCCTGGTTTCACTTTATAATGAAAAACAATACAAAAGCACATCTCCAAGTTTAATGTTTCATTATTTCTACAGAAATCCTCCTAGATGGCGGTCTTAAGCTCCTCTTTGTGTCCTGAGCCCAGTAAAGCTGTTCTAGGCTAAGTTGTATCTGCCCGTCTGTCTTCACACGTTAGACATTCTAACCCTCCAGTACCTCAGAATGTGACCTGATTTGGAAATGGGGCCATTGCAGATGTAGGTGGGCCCCTAATCTTGTCTGGCTAGTGTCCTTATGAAAAGGAAATGGGGAGTCAGATGTACATAGAGGAAGAATGCCGGGTGAACCTGAAGACGGAGATTGAGAAGATGGCCGGCAAGGCACCAGAAGCCAGGGGAGAGCCACGGCATGGGTTCTTCCTCACTGTCCTCAGAAGGTGGGGAGCACTACCTGCCAGCACGTTGAGCTCAGACTGCAGGGACTGTGAGACTAGAAATTTCTATTGTGGGAGCCACTCTGTTGGTGACACTTTGCAGTACTTAGTTGTTACTTAGTTACCCGGCAAGGAACCTGGAGCTGGTGCTAGGAGACAGGGACGGCAGAAGTAGGAAATCAGACCTGCAGCTGACAGGGTTGGAAATAGGCTGAGAAGGAAAGGGTGAGTGGAGAGTGAGCAGTTAGGATGAAGGCATCGAAGACTGTTGGGGGTTCTGGGATGTGATTTGAAGATGGCCCAGTTGACAACGATGGGAACATATGGATAGCTTCAAGTTTGCAAGTGGAACTTAGAGACTATATGTCTATTTGTATGGAACAGAGTTTTCTCTGCCTTGTGACCTGCAGAGAAAGCTATGTCCCCTCTCAGGGCAGTGAGTGCCTCTTCCAGGCTGGTGCATGGAGGGGGGTGGTGCTCACAGGTCTTCCCAGAAGTGGGAATGGAAAGGCAGGTGCATGTGAGATGGTTGAGGGCTGCAGTCCAGAGCACAGGCTCTGGACCTGTGGTACAGTGTTGTGACTCCCCCGGATGCCTGTCCTTTTGTGGGGAATGTCGGGAACATCCAGGACACAGAAGCTGGCATGCGTCTGCCCAAATGGGCTGAAGCTCTGGAAACCCGTTTGCAGAGAAAGTACTTCTTAGACTAGAGCATGCATTGGCATCCCGGGCTGGGTCTCCTCACTGGCTGGGTGTCACTCCAGAACTTCTGCTCCAGGACATCGGGGGGTGGGGCCCGAGATGTTGGCTTTTCTGTCAGGTTCCCAGGTGGTGCTGCTTTGCTGGTTTGGGGACCACATTTGGAGAACCACCGGCAACAAGGGATGCTCCTGTGGTAAACTGCCAAGAGCTGTGGCTTTCTGGTGCCTTCTGGAGTCATCCCATGTGTAGAGAGTGACCCTGGGACCTACCTGATCTTGCTGGTTTGTAGGGCCACCTATCTCACCCTCCACCATAGTCAGAGATCTATAGGAGGGCTCAGGGTGCAGCCACTGATGCTGACCTTGACCGCTAATGTTTGTAGAGATCTCACGACGTGCTGGGCTCTTCCACAAACATGTAAAGTTCTTGTAACAAACCTCCAAGGCAGGGACCATCATTCCCACCACCACTCTCATTTTATAGCTCAGAGAGGTTAAGTAACTTTCCCAGGGTCACACAACTGGTAGCTGGGAGAGCTGGGGTATGCTGAGGCGGTCTGGACCCAGAGTCTGCGTTCTCCACTGTCCCTGCAGAAAAAAAGAGGCAGGAAGTGACCATAGTGATATTGGCCGTGTTACTTGGCCTCTCTTGGCCCTCACTCTCATCTCAGAAAAGGAAATCACTTTTCCTGTCTTAGATGAAAGAAATACCTTTACATTAAAAAAAAAATGCTGTCAGGATTAATTGGTTAACAGCTGTCAAGTTCTTGTATCTCCTTAGAGGATGGTGGAAGAGGAGGAATAATTATTGTGCTATTTTCTATGCAGACCCTAGTACATTTGGGGGAGTCAGTAAGTGGCTAATGATATTCATGGTAATTGGCAATGATTGAAGGGGGGTTTCAGAGGAGAGGCCTTGCTGAGGTGGGGCGCAGCCGAGAGCCTCATGGTTGATGGTCAGTGGCTGGAGCCCTCCTGCTCCCAAGATTGGGGAGCAGCGCGTGGCCCAGGGTTGGAGGGAACCCCTTCCGGCAGATTAGCATCATTGCCTGCCCCATGGTCCCAGAGGGAGAGCGGGGCGGCACTGCTTGTCAGTTGGCCCCAGTTTACAGACCTTGGTCCCCCGAGGGCTGGCCAGTAGAGACCCAGTTAGACCAGTGGTTCTCCAAGTGTGGCCCAGGGATCAGCTGCCTCAGTTTCTCTCAGAAACCTGTTAAAAGTGCAAATTCTTGGCCCCACTCCAGACTACTGGGGGTGGAATCCAGCAATCCTTCAGGAAGCTTTCTGGGTGATTTCTGATGGGTGCTGCAATGTCAGAAACACTGTTTCAGAAGGAAATAGCCCTGACCTTGGAGTCAGATGCACCAACCTCTGAGTCTTGGCGCTGCCACCTGTTGGCTGTGTGACTTTGGGCATGTCATTGTGAACTTCTCTGGAGATCAAGTTATTTGTCTATAAAACAAGGGTGGGAGACTCGAGAGGTGGTCTGTAAGGTACTTACTCTGTAGCCATATTTTGTTCTCGTATCTCCACAGGTTACAGACTGTCTTTGTCTTCTTGGCTTTGAAATGGGCCATTTCATCTGCAGGGGACTTTTTTGCCTCTCCTTCTCTACCTGTCTGGCTCCCGAATTACGGAGGCCTCAGTGTAGAGTCTGAACTCTACACTGTGCTCTAGAAAGTTGTTGTTTTTCTTTTTATACTTCTCCCCAAATCAAATCTGGGTTAGATCTCTCTCCGTGTCCATGCCCACATCCCAGAACCCCCACATCCTCCTCATGGCCGCTTACTTGTCTGTAACCGGTACCGGGGCAAGGACTGTTGTGCTGATGACTGTTTTTCTGGGAAGGGTCCAACACATCATGCATGTGTGAGTAACATCTGAGGTTAGAACGGATTTCCTTCGGTTTATAGACAGCTTTGTTCCAGTGGACTTTGGGAGAAAATGTGTAGAGGGGATAGTCTTCATGCTTGGATCCAGATGGGGGAAACAGAGGCATAGAGGTACGAGTAAGCTGACTTAGGGAAGCAGTGGCAGGGAGAACGCATGGAAAAGAAAGCCCCAGTGGCAGAGGATTGGAGGGGAGGGTGCTGTGGGGTTGGGGTACAGACCACCTGTAGCATGTCTCTGTGGGGGCAGAGGGGCCCACCTGATAGAGGCATCAGAGAGTGTAATACCCTGACCCTGGTGAGCGCAATGTGGTCAGCCAGTGGAGAGCAAAAGAACGTGATGGCATCTTCTAGCCAGCATTCCCGGCGAGAGGTTTATCCTGGCATCACCAGGGTAGGCCTTTTGTAGGGCTCAGAGGGGCTCTGAACCTTTATCTAGAGATTTATTTATGACAGACAGGGTTAAGGACCTCCTTGAGAAAGAGATGGACACTCTCTCCAGAAAAAAGGCAGAAAACCACAAACCTTCCCCCACTGTTGACCTCGCCACTCAGCAGGTGTGCGATCAGGCTGCTGTCCGAGTCGGACCGCATCGTTAGGAGGGGAGGTGGAGGTGTCAGGTGAGGAGAAGGCAGGCTTGAATCCCACATGCTTCTCCGAGCCCTGGTATTTTAGAGCTTAGGAAATAATAGCAGTGACCCAATTTAGTAACGTGAAGGCAAGACAGCACTATTTTAACAGGCTTAGTCATCTCTTCGCTTCGCTTCGCCTTTTTTTTTCTCTCCCCTCCACTTCCATTTGTGTCTTTTCCCATTGCAAATATACGAGGGTAATAATCCCGTATTTTCCATGGAGCATGGCAAACATGCTATATATAAGACACAGTTGAACATTCTGTGAGTGTAATTGGAGCATAAATGTAACTAATCAAAATATTATCATGCCAATGGATGTGTGAAGAGTTTGGAGATTTAAAAAAAATATATATATATATATATTTTAGTTCCATGTCATTTCAATTTAAGAGATTTAGAGCTGCAGAAGCAAAGGACGCAGCCCAGTGAATGTCAGGAACGATTTGGGGTCTGACAATGTTTCAGGCAGCCCTGTTGTTCTCTTTACTCTTAATATGGCAGCAGCCTGACAACTGATTTCCTTTTTTGTTCTTTCCTCCCACTCTTTGCCCCTTTTCCTGCCCGCCCCATGCTCCCTGCCACACTGCTGGCTAACCCCTGGGAGCTGGAGATCCCTCCTTGCCTCTGAACCCAGCCGCCCCCATGCCCCTCACTTGCGGGAGCCCAGAGCTGAAGGATGAGCGAGATTTCCTGCGTCTGAATCTTGGCTCTGCTTGCTACTGGCTGTGTGGCTTTGGGAGAGTTACCTAATCTCTCTGTGCCCCAGTTTCTTCATTTGTATGAGGAGGATGAGAACAGCAGCTACGGACAGGGCTGGTATTAGAATTGAATGCACATAAGTAACACGTGAGAGTGTGTGTTTGTTGCTGTTATTAATTAGTGGGCATGATGGATGGAAAGGAGCTCTTGGGGGGACATCAAAATCACTGGGTTTCTCCAGAAACAGGACCCAAGGAAAAGGGTCTTTCCTCTTCACCCGCTCCCACCCCGAAGGAGCCTCGATAGAAAAATCCCAGCCAGTCCTGACTCCTTGCCCGCCACAGACTAGTCCTGTGACTATACAACTTGGGAACCACAGCCTTCGCTAGCTGCACACATCTGATGCAGGTGGAGAAATGGAGCGAGAATTCTTGGCTCCCAGGCTCCCAGAGGCACTGTGTGCCTGAAACAGGTTCACAGGAGAGGGTGGGAGTCTGAAGGGAGAGCGGCATTATCTGCCCTTCAATTCTGTCTGGACCTTGCCTGAAGAGTTGTGATATTTCCCACATCAAAGAGCAACTAGAAGAAGCCTTATGTCTCACCCGCCGTTCATGCTGGGTGTTGTGGAGTTCTCACGTGGGTCATGCATTGGGTTGCGTCGTCTTCCCGATGATAACATTTCCTGCCGGGATGTTGAGCTACGCTGGGATGCTGGGGGAGGTGAGCCGTGGAGTTGTGAAGAGGGTAGCCCAGGTCCTGGGGTGCCCCCCAAGGTTGTGTGTGGGCCTTTCTCATCACAGCATCATAGTAAGGTCTAGAAGAGGAATGTTGTGTGGAAGACTTTTGTTTTTGTTTGGGGAGTGACAGGGATGAGAAGTAATTAAGGGGTGGCCCAGGGCTTCCACTGTATTCTGCTTTGTCGCCACCTTTCTCCCATCCTCCCCTTTCTCCCCGCTCAGTGTTCTTCTCCTCATCTGTATTTCTTCTTCTGTACCACCTCCCTCTGCCGCCCTCCCTCTCCCCAGCTGTGTACTCCTCTGCTTTCTCTTTTCTTTCCTCCCTTCTGCCTCCTCTCCCTCCCTTGCTACTCTTTCTCTCTCTCTCTTCCGCTCTGCTTTCATCATTTTCTCAGGAATGGGGAAGGAGTGCAGGCAGCCCAGGTGCCTGGTCTCCGGGCACACATGCCTGTGGACAGACCCCCTTCCAACAGCACCTTCAAACCAAATTGCCTGGGTTTAATTCCGTTTTTAAACTACCTCATCCATACCTACATGGGTTATCAGATGGCTGTTTCTAGGAAAAGTGCCTTTAACAAATTTGCATATGAAATGTTTAAACCCCAGCTTATTGGTCTGAATGAATGATTACAGAAATAGTTATTACTTGTTCACACAAATTGACTCTGACAAAATGTTCACAATGCTCAGTTCCTTTGAAACTTCAGGAGGTATTTTCCTTGTTTTAAATAGATATTATATATCCATTAAGCCGTAATTAATCCCTCCTCCCCATTTTCTGGTGTATTAGAAAAGAAGGAAATTTCTTTCCTTTTTTTTTTTTTTTTTTTTTGGACACATGATAATTAGATGCTTTCATTGATACTATGGATAATGTTGAACGATAATGTTTGTTATTCTGGCTATTTTAAACTGTTGTGTTTATGAGTGGCTTTTAGGAATGGTTAGTTTTCATGATACTGTCAATGGAAGTGTGTGTCTTTTCTATGTGCATTTTCTTACTTTATAGTGCATTGTGTTTTGGGGTACTTTTGGTGCCCCCTCCTCTTTATATTGTGACCAGATAGCTAAACGTCAACATTCTGGACTTCTAAACGTAGCCTTGTTCCAGAGTAGATAGGATCAGCAGCGTGGGGATATGTAATCTCTGGGCCTTAGTGAAAGCCAGTGACAGTAAGTGGCATTTAAGTAGTTTAATGAAGGACCCTGGCTGGGCTGGGCTGGGTGGATTTCAGGAACAGCATCACCTAAGCAGAAACCCAGAAGCAGGGAAGTGCTGTGTATTAGTTTCCTATTGTTGCTACAACAAAGCATCACAACTTTATCAGTGGCTAAAAGTAACAAAGATTTTTTATTGTATAGGTCAGGAGGGCAGAGATCCTGAATGGTTTGCCCTGGGCAAAAATCAAGGTGTCTGTGGGTCTGTGTTCATTCCCGGAGTCCCTAGGGTAACAATCTGTTTTCTTGCCTTTTCTGGAAAGTTCTTGGAGGCCCTCCTGGATTTCTCAGCTCATGGCTCTCCCTTCATCTTCAATGCCAGTGGCAGAGCGTCTTCCAGTCCCTCTCTGATCCTGCCTCTTCTGTCTCTCTTGTCTGGAGTAATCCACCCCCATCCTGGGGTCCTCTGGTTGGCAACCTTACTTTCACCTGAACTCTAATTCCCCTTTGCCATGTTGAGGTCACATTTTTCACTGGTTCTGGAGGCCAGAACGTGGACATGTTTGGGAGGCTGGACGACCACTGTGCAGGCAAAACCTCCCTCGTCCTCCATGTTCCTGGCTTTGAAACAGGGATAGCATGGTGCCACCTCACCGGGGTGCCCAGAGATGCATACATCAGTGCCTGGCCCATTCTGCGTTCTCAATAAACATGAGTAATGTTCAACATCAAGGGCACTGGGCCCATGGGCCTCTGCTACTGGGTGTTTCTTATTAACATGGACTGAGTCACGTCCAGTCTTTTAAGGGTCACTGAAAACAGTCAAAAATTAAAAGTTTGATGTGGTGCTTTCATTGTCCCATTTTCTAGATGAGAACACTGAGGCCCAGTAAGTTTTACTGACTTGCTCCAAGTCACACAGCTGAGAAACAGCAGCGGCGGCACCAAAAGCCGCCAGCAATCCCGGCTGCAGTGCCAGCCCTTGCTCCGTGCCATCCCAGCTGCCTTGGCCTGGGGAGGCACCGGGGTCCCTGCCGCCATCCGCTCCCTGTGCATCGGCGCTGGCGCTGGGAGCTGGCGGGGCCACCTGTCTGCAGGGATGGCTCTGAGCTCTTGGAGCTCCAGGCCCTCAGCTGCCAGTTGCCTGAGCACACTCATGTAATCTTAATGAACAATGTGCAAAGCCATTAAAAACTCAATTAGGGCTTTCTTTTTACTGCCGACGTGAGGAAAAGCAATCCTGAGGTGCTCATGTGTAAACACAGTAGCCGCCATCTGCCACAGAGAAGCGTTTCCCCTCCAAAAAGGGGGTCTGTGCGGCAGACCCATCAATAATGGGGCGCATATCAAGGCGTTATTATGCACGGAGGGAAAGAATGCAAAATTTATGGCTGGCCAGAGAGTACTTCCTGGTTTAATTCCACAATTCTCGGTGGTACGTATAACTATGAGGTACTGATGCTGTTCTATGTTCCTTATCACGTCAGTGGATTTTGGGGGGAAGACAAGGAGAAGGGAAAAGAATACATTTACAGTCTTCCTCTTTCTTGTTTCTGACTGATCTTGGTGCAATGACTGGCTTATTTTTGATCTCCAGGAAACTGACAGCCCCGGGATGATATTAATTAAGTCAATCTGTTGATCAAAGAGGGCCCCACCAAGCTGATGGTAAATGAGGGCTCTCATGCCTTAACCATCTCCAAACGGCAGGCCTGGGCTCCATTCAGAGATCCAGCTTCCTTCCTTTGCGGAGGATGTGGCCAGACCTCTACAAGGTGCATGTTGGGACAGGGGGAGTATAGATCCCACTCTCCCCAAAGACACTATGCTTGCATGGCTGAATGTTCTGGGCCTTTGCACATGCTCTTCCCTCTCTTTGAAATGCTATCTCAAATTCCACCAGATGCATATCCAGGAAAGGAATCCTGATGGGGAAAGAGGAGATGCTCACCTGGACCCTGCTGTGGGGATTTAAGCTGTAAACCTTCTAGGATCTCTTCACATCCAGTGATGTACATTAACATGACTGAGGATATTCCTGGGGACGGGGTACTGGGAGAGAGACAAACTGAGCCATGTGCTGTTAGGATATCCAAGAATACACTCAGGTGTGTCTTCAGACAGGACAGGGACCTGTTGTAGGGGGTGACTACAGGGCCACAGAGGAGGGGAAAGTCTGTCACAGAGGACAACGCCCAGTGGAGCTCAGGGGGCAGCCTACACTCTGATGGGGGATGGGAAAACAGACCTTGTAAGTTGGCAGACGGAACTGTCTCGGATCTTATTGACTTTGGGGCCAGAGCAGTTCTGTTGCGTGTCCCCGAGGGTGTACCTCAGCAGATAGATGCTGGCAAGGACCTGCCCTGTCCCTGAGAAACCACAGCTGAAAATGAGTGCCCTTGGGAGCTCTAGGCTGGAAGTGCCGCAAGGACTGCGGGCTTGACATTGTTAATTCAGCCGCCAGGGAGTATGTGCCGTGGGGACTTGGAGCAACACATGCAGAAGATTGTTGGGAGCTGGAGTTTGTGCCGGGACACGAACAGGGTGGCAAGCTAGCCAGATCCCACCACTGGGGCTCCTCACTCTGTGCTCACTGGCTGGAGACGTCTGCCATCTTCACGTTCTTCATACCCTGGCTCTGTGTCACCCATGCCTGGGAGATGCCCTGCCCTCCCACCCCTGATCAAGTTCATCACCCTTCTCTCTCTGATGTAATCCCGTCTGTGCTCTACTCCAGAGCTGTCCTTTTGGATGCGTGAGGCCGGATCCTGTTTGGTCTGCTGTGATTTGAGGCTTTGTCTCTGCCGCTGCCCTCTCCATAGTGGCCTCTCTCAGGCTGGGCCCCTGAACTCTGGGTCAGTGACTCAAGGGCTTCTAGTTCAGAAATGGGAGTCAGGTGCTCCTGCTTTGTGGAACCCAGAACATGTGCCTGAGTCTTTCACAGAACAGGCTGGGAAAGAGGGCATCTGGCCTTTTCTGTTTCTGTAGGGGAAGGGAGGTCCTGTTTCAAAGTAGGGGAGTTCCCCAAATGCAGGGAGGGAGTTCGCATACTGGGTGACCAGACCACCAGGACAGTTTCTCTGGGTCATCAGTCTGATTAACCTGGAGTGGGTAAACACGCAGAGGTCATGTCTGGGGAGCAGTGTGTGGTGATGTTCACAGTGGCCAGCAGCCCTGGTGAGTTTCTACTGCTGAAGGGTGGACCTCCCCTACTTGGAACCCTAAAACTTTCTCGTTTTTTTTTTCTCCAAATTGAGAGCCAAATGATAGGACCCCACCTTTCACTTTCACTCACGCCCACTTCCAAGGCTTTGGTGATAAGCAGATCTCGAGGTGCAAGAAATCTTCTACACTCATGGACGAGCGCTGCGATTTTCCCAGGCTACCTGCAGTCGATAGCCTCCACCAGCTGCTTTGATTGGGCCTTATGCCTCTGGTCCACTGGCTTGGGAATCCATATGTGTTCATGTTAATATGAGTGTCTGATGACTGAGTAACGGTCCTCCAAAGATGGCCATGTCCTTGTCCCTGGAACCTCTGCACGTTACCTTATGGGGCAAAGGGATTTGCAGAAGTGATTCAGTTAAGGATATTGCAACAGGGAGATCATTCTGGATTCTCTTGGTGGACTCAGTGTGTAAGAGTCCTTCTGAGAGGGAGGCAGAAAGACCAAAGTCAGAGACAAGAGAGTTGATAGTGGAGCTTGAGGTTGGAGTGAGGTCCTTTGGAGAAGGAGGAAGGGGCCAGGAGCCAGGGCATGTTGGCAGCCACTAAAGCTGGACAAGACAAGGAAATCGACCATCTTCTGAAGCCTCTAGAATGAAAGCAGCTCCACCAACACCTTAATTTTAGGCTTCTGACCTACAGAACCATATAAGAATAAATTCCAGAAGTTCTGTTAAGCCTCTGCACTTATGGTAATTAGTTACAGCAGTCACAGGTCACCAAACCAGGACCTAAATCTTGTATCCCCTGAGCCTCTACCTGCGTGACTTTTGGGCCTCTGCCTGCCCTCAGAAGGCTCTCCCTAGTCCTGAGTGATGAGATCAGCTGCATTGGATGTTTCATGTCGGGAAGGAGCCCTTTCTGGACTCGTTGGGAAGCCCACTCCCACAAGTTGCTTCTTGGAGAGCGTCAGCAGGGCTGCTGCTGTTAAGTCCTCTCCCCAGGGCTGCAGTACCCCTGCCCTCCCGCTGGGGGTGCCACCTGCTGATGCTGACTTTTCACCAGGTCACCTTGTGTCACTGGGACTCCAGAGCAGCACAGCTCATTCCTCCGGTTTCACCAAGACATTCCTGAGCGGGACTCTGTCCTGCTGTACCTTTCTGGCCTGTACCCTGCCCCCCTTGGTGGGTAGGTGCACTGGGAGCGGTGGACTGGGCAGTCATCCTTTTTTTTTTTTAAATTTTCCAGTGATCTTCTTTATCTCTCTGAGCTGTGCCCCAAAGCACATACCTTTCTGTCTAGTCTAAAGGCTGTGGCATGCGTATCAAGTCACCCAGATAGACATGAGGAGCCAGGGTGGTGGTGGTGGTCGTAGTGGTAGAGTGACATTGACCCCACCCAGCTCTGGCCCACCGAAGACCGGTGATCTTAATGAAGATCCAAGATAAATTCTTGCTTTTTCAAGAGTTCATGCTCAGAGTATGTGGTTTTCCTTTTCTTCTTTCTTTCTGCTTCTGTTTACACTAGGATACTGCTCTTAGTGATGTCCCTCCTTGGCGCGTCTTGCAGCTTTGCTTAGTAACTATCATTTTTTATCTTATCCCCTTAAGTAAAGGGACTAGGAGGAAGTAAGGGCTCTGTGGGGGTGCCAGAACAATAATGCTAGCTGCGGAAATCAACTTCATAATTTCAGTGGCTTAATAACCCAGTAACAGTTTATTCCTTGTTTACTTAAAGCCAAAATGAGCATTCCTAATGGGCGAGTGGCCTGTCCTCATGGTCATGGTCATTCAGGGAACCAGGCTCCTTTTATTGTGTTCTATTTCTCTTAGAATCCTAGGCTCTCAGCTAGCTGGTGCATGGGAAAGACAGTGGCACAGTGATTCTCACACCTTACTGTGCGTATAAATCCCCGGGGATCTTGAAAAAAAAAATGAACATTTGGATTTAGTAGACCTGGAGTGGGCCCTGAGATGCTGCATTTCTTCCCGACTCCCAGGTGATGCTGATGCTGCCGGTTCAAAGATGATCCTTTGAGAGACAAGATAACGGAAGGTAGAGGAATGGGGATAGGGGTGAGGAGAGGGAGGTAACTTTTATGAACCAAGCTTGGAAGTGGCACCCTTTCCTACTCAGGCCCCATTGGCTAGAACCCAGTGGCATGGCCCCACCAACCTCTAAGAGGCGGCCACAGAACATAATCCAGGGACGTGCCTGGAACAACAAAGAGGACCCGTCTGTTCATCAACCTGCAATTTCTCCAAATGGAGGGTAGATGGAGGGCCAAGTACTATCTCTCACCAGCTCTGTCTCCAGGGAGGTGGAGCATCCTTGGCCACCAGTCACTGGGGCAGCAAGACAGAGAGCAGCCCTGAACATCTGTGAGTGGCTCTAGGTTATGTGGCTCTGCCTCCTCCGGGAGCTTGCCTCACAACTGGAGCTGGGGTGAAAAGAAGTAGGAGCCTGAGCTGGCGGGAGGGAAACCCTCCCGACTGTGCTGCGGAGTCTAGGCAGCCCGGTGTGGACTGCCAGGAGGACAGGAGCTGAAATGTCCACGGGGCGCCATGGGGTTCTGAGTGGAGAGAGCCAGGCACAGCTCCCTTCTCCGGCTGCCTTCTCTTCCCATAGCTGTGCCGCACCTCTGCGGCCGGGACAGTCACCCAAGCTTCGTGGGGCTTGTGGGACATTTCTCATGTGTTCCCGGGGAACTTGGAACCCTGTGGGATATAGACCAGCGGATACAGGCATGGATGCTAGCTCAGTCTTCTTTCTATACTATTTCCCCCGTGCAGGAGTTCCTTCCTCGCTGCCTCATGGGGGAGGTTGTGATAGCTAAGATACTACGTCTGACAAGGGACATCTCTCCACTTACCACGTGTTTCTGCCAGGCCATGAACGAGGAGACTTGATTCTCTTGGAAGCATGGAGCGGTGGATGGGGAGCCGCTTTCAGTGGCTCTTAGCCTAGGAGGTGGAGAGTTTTCTGATGGGTGGGATGGTGAAAGTCTGGGAGCCTAGGTTCCTGTTTCTCTTAGTCCCCTTGCTTCTTGTGGGCTCCTTTTGGGGGATGGGCCTACTCAGGGGTCCTCCGTGGCCATCCCTGGAGGATAGCTCTGGCCCTGGGGATCTAGATGGAGTCAGAAGGAGGGAGCCCATGACCAGCTCACTGCTGAGTATGCGGGTGCAGAGAAGAAAAGGCAGGAAGCCTAATTTGGCCTCAAATCCAAGATACTTTCTCTATTCCAGTTTTGTGAATAATAAAGTAGAGGGTTTTGAACTCTCTCTCTCTCTCTCTCGTGTATCTATATTTTTTAAGGTTTTTATTTATTTTTATTTATTTATGTTTTTTGAGAGAGAGACAGAGTGGGGTGGGGGGGGCACTGGGAGAGAGACTCTGAAGCAGGTTCCCTACTGAGCATGGAGCCCGACTCAGGGGTCGATCCCACAACTGGGAGATCACGACCGGAACCAAAATCGAGAGCCGGATGCATAACTGACTGAGCCACCCAGGCGCCCCCCTCCTGTGTCTGTCCTTAAATTCATTCAGAACCCAGGGAGGATGGGCTATGGATGCCTGGTACCTTCTAGAACCCCAGGGAGCAACAGATTGCCCAGCTCTTCTTAGCTGGCCGCTTTAGTCTTCCAGGTATTAGGGTTTATAAATGAGGCTACTTTCTGAAGTGGCTCATCTCGACTGCGGATAAGCAGTCTTAAGGTTTCCTTTCAAATGGAAGATTTTAGTGGTTAAAATAAGATTTCAAAGCAATAGTGTTTTTCTAGGTGGGAATATTCATCCCCGGGTCCCCTGAGTGTATCTACTGTGTTTTACGATGCAATTTGTTTCCTAGCATCATAGGGCTTTAAGTCACAGAGTTCGGCCCTCACAGTCGACTATGGAATTTCCTTAGATGTCTCTCCCATTGTTCAGGCTCTGCTGAGCCACCTGTCGTGGCAGGGAACTAACTCACTGTGTCTCCAGGCCATTGTTAGAAGGCCCTGTGAATGGAAATAGGTCTCTTGTGGTTTCTTTCCTCGGTCTGCCTCCGTGGCAAACAGCAGTGAGCATTTATTCTCCTGCTCGTGGGTCTGAGCATTGAGGGTAGACTGGAACGTTGGAGTTGGGCGTGTTGACCGCGTGGCTGTGCTCCAGGCTGTGTGGTGGGAATGGCCTGGTCCTTCAGCACTGGCTGAGCTCCCTCTCCACCATGCATGTCTCCCTTTGATCCCCAGCGGAAAGGGGCAGCTTGCCGGGGCACGTTCTCCTCATCAAAGGTGGTGGGAGTGCCAGAGGGGAAGCCCAGCTGGGGGAGCACCTGTCACGCCTCTCCTCGGTTCATCCTGTTGAAGTCCTGTTGACCAAAGTAAGTGCAGTCAAGGGACAGGGACACGCCCTCTGCCTCTTTTGGGAGGCCCAGGACATGGACCTGGGGAAGGTTGAAGAACTAGAAACAGCCATCGAATCTGTCAAAGCAACTCCAAAGACGCTCGCTTCCTTTCTGTGGGCAGGCAACCTACTCAATGCTTGAAAAACGGTAGTCATGTTTGCTGTAGAGTAGTAGTGTAAATGCTGAGTTGAAGAGAGCCTGGGGTTCCTCCATCCCTTCCTGGCTGAGTGGCCCAGGGCAAGCCATTCAGTCTTTAAAGAAAATGAAAATCCTCTACCTCCCAGGGTCATTCTGAAGATTAAACTGAATAGTATATTAAAAAGACACCTAGCGTCACACTGGTACTCCTTAAGTGCTTAGTAAGTGTTTCTTACCATCCAGTCCAGGCTGATCATCTTCCAGCTGGTTCTCACATTTCGTCAGAGTCTTCCTTGCTTGCTTGAATATATTCTACTTTTTATATGTCCTCCTGTGATACATAAACTCATGCCCTGTGCTGAATGCAATATTAATGGATAGTTTGCAATTACTCCTCAGCCTGAATGCAAGGGTCCTTGTGGAATGTGTTGGAACGATACCTCCTTATTACAGAGGATCTGCTTCCGAGACAACCCAACCCTGCGTGAGCTTGTATGTCACATTTTACCCTTAGAGGCTGCAGTTAGCTGTATTCCTGGGGTTTTGTTCTATGTTTCCTTTAGGACCTGCTGGATAGAACGCTTTTCTGTAAATGTTTATAGAGTGTCTACTTTGTAGAAGTACTAGTACATGTTACTGTCCCTTAATTTTAATTTTAATTTTTTTTAAGATTTTTTTTTAATTTTAGAGAGAGAAAGAAAAACAAAAAACCACGAGTGGGAGAAGGGCAGAGGAAGAGAGAGAATCCCAAGCCAACTCCGTGCCAAGCAGGCAGCCAGATGTGGGGCTTGACCCTAGGACCCTGAGATTATGACCTGAGCTGAAATCAGGAGTTGAATGCCTAAATGACTGAGCCGCCCAGGCACCCCGATCTCTTAATTTTTAAACTGCCTGTTGAGCAGGTTTTAGAATTCCCCTCTCTCTTCTTCTGTAACTGGGATGTGGCTTTCTCAGGATCAGTCGGGCCCTCGTAGAGTGACTTGATTTCCGGCCCCCACGTTGATGGATATGACTGATTATCAGAAGGATTTTCTTTCTTTCTTTGTCTCTATTTTCCATCCCCTTTGTGGCTCTCCAGGATCCTTCATGATGGTGAACAGCTCTGGGAGGGCCTCTGGCCAGAAGGCCCACCTTCTCCTGCCGACCCTGAAGGAGAATGACACCCACTGTATCGATTTCCATTACTACTTCTCCAGCCGCGACAGGTCCAGCCCGGGAGCCTTGAATGTCTATGTGAAGGTGAACGGCGGGCCCCAGGGGAACCCTGTCTGGAACGTGTCTGGGGTCGTCACCGAGGGCTGGGTGAAGGCAGAGCTTGCCATCAGCACCTTCTGGCCACATTTCTACCAGGTATGGTGTTCTTTGGTTTGATTTTTTTTTTTTTTTTTAAGTGATCCTAAACCTATAGACCTCTTGCCCTACCTAGAGTTTGTTAGTCAAGAAAGGACTTCGTTTACTTACTCACCATGCATCTCGTATTTACTGAGCCTCTCCTGGCCAGGCCTGTGGGCGCAGAGATGGTCCAGCATGGCCCTTGCCTCCCTGGAAATCCTGCTCAGGAAGAGGAGACCCGCGATAAACATGCAGTTACTGTACAGTGGGACACAGCCGGCTCTACAGGATGCTGGGGGAACAGAGACATTGATGCCTTTTACAAACTAATTGCTTACAACAGGCTGATGAGTGAAGTACTATTGTTATTCCTATTTTATGGATGAAAAATGTGAGGTTCTGAGATCTGGGATAACTAGTCAAAAGATCACCACCCCCTCCCAGAGGAAGACGGTATTTGGGAGAAGGCAATTAGGAAGGCTTCCAGGCAGAGGTGGCAATTAGGCTAAGTCTTGAAGGATGAATAAGTAATTATTGAACAAGGAAGGAAAAGACATTTGATTTGTCAGGGATGGTGCATGCCAGGGGCTGGAGGAGCAAGGGAGAGAGTTTTTACAGAGTTTGGAAGCTCCCGCTTGTTTAAGGCTGAGACACAAAGGAGGTATGCAGGTGGCTAAGCTTGCCAAGATGAGTAGGTTGTGGCTGGCTTTGAATGCCAGGCCACAGAGATGAGATGTGATCCCTCCTTGAGAGCAGTGCTCCTCAAACTATTGGGAAAGACCAGTTTTTTCCTTTCAACTCATTGTGGACCAGCACTTTCATGACTCTAGTAAAAATGTCTCAGCAATGCCACCTCGTTGCCCTGGCTTCTAAACATGTCTCCCACGTGGCCGCCTTCTCTCCGTGTGGTTGGAGAACACACACAGCACAGGCTGTAGTCAGTCCCCGGAGCGCGCCCAGGGAAGCCCAGCTGCGGGCCCACTTGGCCTGGGACTCTTTGAAAGCTTTTCTTTTTTAAAAACCGCTTTATGTATTTACATACGTTTCATAGAATTTACTCATAAGTGTGCAATCCGGTGATTTTTAGTAAATCTGCAAAGTTGTGCAATCAGCACCATCTACCAGTTTTAGAACATTTTCATCACCCCAATAAATCCTTTCTGCCTATTTTGCAGTTATTGCCATGCCTATTGTTGAAAGGGTTTAAGTCAGGAGGTGACATAGTCAGACGTTCATTTGGGGGAAATTTCTCTAGAGTCTGCTCTGAGCTTTGTGGCGAGGAGGTGGACCTGAGGCTGGCAAGGTTAGTGGTGGGAACTTCTGAGACATCCTTCAGTTCGGCATCTGTGGACTGTGTTCAACAGGGGGACTGTGCATGCAGCCACAGATAATATGTAAATGAGTGGAAGCATGCAGCTGTGTTCCAATAAAACTTTATGTATAAAAACAAGAGGTGGGCCAGATTTGACCTCCAGGCCATAGTTTGCTGAACCTTGATGTAAGTAGTAAAACTGAGGTCTAGAGATGGATACTGAAGTCCACGAGCACACAGCAAATCATTGGGAAAGCTGAGACCAGAACTCAGATGCCTAATCCCAAGACCCCCCCCTCCATATAACTGAGTATAAATAAAGTGTGTCTGTAAGTCCATGGATATCCCCAGTGAAGCCATAGGGCTCCAGTTAGAAAGCCCCTGTCTAGGGCCTGATGCAAAAGGATTATAGGATAGGGACACAGGTGCACGTGTAATGAGCAGGAAAAGTGATCCAGGACAGGGACAGTGCCAATGTTGGCCCTGGTCTTTGATGGGATACGGAGGGGAAAGAGGACATCTCTTGGGCATCCCCTTTATCCCAGCTCTGTGGTAACCTTACTGCCTCTCATTGACCTGTGTAGTAACTCCTTGTGTTGGAGAGCAACATGTCTTGTGTTCTAGAATAGGGCATGTCATCGGTAGACTGGACGTTCCCATAATCCTCCCTAGGTCCTCTGGCGCCAAGCTCAGTTTTCTGCTTTTGGGGAAGAAAAAGCATATTATAGAAATCTTCCACTCACTAGCTGTGTAATGTTGGATGTATCCTGTCATCATTTTGAATCAGTTCTCTCATTTGTAAAATGGAGAAGGAAATAGGTATGGTGAAGAGTTCTGTGGACTGAATGGGATAGCATATATATTAACCAATGTTTCAGGCTCGTGGCGGGCCTCAGTGACTGTTGGAAGAAAGGGGGGAGGAGCAGAGGGAGGAACAGGAGATAGAGAAGGGGGAAGGATGCCTTCTGTGAAGAAATCCCCACCGTGATTGAGCTGTCCTCCGTAAGTTCTGTATCATTCCCTGTGATGAGCAGCCTCACCAGGGAAAATTTTCGGGTTTCTAACTCGTTGGGCCCTCCAGCATCATTCCGCTACATTGTATCCTCTGCTCTGAGCCTGGTGGGGAGAAAGCCACTAATGTACTAAAAGTAACAGTTTAGGACAGAAACTTCTCTCTCTCTCTGTACACACACACACACACCCACACCCATACACACACACACACACACAGCCACTAGTGTGTAATCTGTGGCCACACACCCAGAGGGGCACACACAGGTGCACCTGGCACGCTCCAGGAGTCACTACCCACACGTACATCCAGGGGACAGAAGAAGGGACTGTCAGGAGAGTCAAAGACGCTTGCAGAGCGGATTTGAAAATTCATCAGACCCTGAGCTCTGGTCCTGTATGTATGATTTTGTGGACTAAATACAGTTTCAGTTTTCAGCCGTGCTGGGACGCAGATCCTGATGGCTTATGTATTCATTTATTAAAGTTATATTTCATAGTTCCAAATTGACTTTTAGCTCTGTAATAAACAGGGAAATTTCATCTCTCCTATTAGGGTTTCTGTGGCACCAGGGTCTCAGCAGGGCCGGGGATGAATGGCCCCTGGCCGTGTACCCCCACACCTGCCTCCTCCCGCAAGAGCAGGGCCTTATTAAAATCGCTTAAGCTCTGCTTTAGATCTGGGCCCTCTTGCAGGTGATATTAAGTCTGTTTTATGTTTTCAATGATTCTGAACTGTTCTGTCCCAAGATTTAGGAAAAAACAAGAGGAGTTTTCACTGGTTTGCAGTCACCTGCTTACTCTGTGTTCCAGCACCTGGCTGGGTGAAGTTGCCCTTTATTTAGTGCTTGTAATTTCTGTGTAGACCCATGAAATCTAGGGCCCGCCAGGCTTGGATTCCACTGGGCTTGAGGTCCCCTCCCTTTCTCAGGTATGGGGCACTGGCTTCTGGCACTCTGGAGGCTTAGTGACTTCACGTGTAGTTTGCGGGGGGTGTATCTCACAGAGAGGGCCACTCTCCCACCCTTCACCACCCCCCATCTCCTCTCTTTCACCTCCCCTCTCTGCTGAGCAGCGAGCTCTCATTGTTGTATTCAGGCCTCCTGGGGCTGGGGTGGGGGGAGAGGTGCTCTTGATTTCACACTGAGCAACCCCTCTCCATGGAAATACGTAGTCATCTTCCTAAGAGGGGTGCTGGCGAGCCAACATTTTTCTCTCTTTGGAGAAGATGTTTGCAGCCCTTCAGACTTTGGCTGTACAGATTCTCTGCTCAAGGACTACAGAAGGTGAGGAAAGAGTACCCACTCCTCTAAACCATGTCTTGACCTATCCATGCCTTCCCCCGACATGGACACAAGCTGCTGCTTTTTGGAGAGGTTGAGGGTGACTAATCTCTGAGCCTCTCCTGGGAAATTAATTCCTGACTTCATTCATGCTCATGCATGGGGAGAGGTGTGTGCCCCTCCATGCAAGCACTAGGAGGTCTCTAAGGTTCTATAAGCTGGGCACTTGTAGCTGAGCCTAGGTCCCTGTGGTGGCCTTGGGGTTGAAGAATGTCCTGAAGAGCTGGTAGCTTTCCTTGCCTAGGCCTTCTGTCCCATCCCTCTCCTGTCAGGGCCCTTGCCTCCTTACACTGACATGGAGCATCCCTGGGTGTTGGCATGGTCTACTTCTGCCCTCCCTGCCACCTGTAAACAGCACTCAAGTAGCCTCTACAATTCTCTACCCACCTTAGTGCCAGCCTCATCGAGAGAGTTCAGTGTTGGGGGACCTGCTTCAGCAGGTGAGTCCAGGTAGGCCTGAGAGGGTCCAACATGGACCTTCTTCCTTTCCTTTCCTTTCTGGCCCTATTTCTGATACATCCACTCTTGTGTCTCTGTTGTGGATGCCTCACTCCCCAGGCATTGAGGGCTCTATCTCATGGCAGCTTGCATGATTTTTATTAAAAAAAAAAAAAAAAAAAGTCTGGTTCTGGAGTGGCATGCCCAAGACAAGACCCTCTTGGCTCCTGTGTGCTTTGTGAGCATTTTGCTGTGAGTGATCTAGCAGTGATGGGAAGGACTTGCTCCCGTTCTGTCCTGGGAAGTACTGTATTCGCAGCTGTATCCCCAGCCTGCCCTGTGATAGAAATATCCTGTGGACCCTACTTCTAGGATCTTAGGAGTCTGGAGATTTCATCAAGGAATTCGTGGGCTGCCATGGTCTTTTTCTCTCTACTTCTGTACTTAGTCCCCATCACCTTTCCCATCTCCCTTGGTTCCTGCAAGCACATGTGGCTCTTTATTTCCATGTAACCCCATGTGGACCAGAAGTCTAGCCTGTGCCAGTTTCTGACAGTCGTGACTCCTATCAAAGACTCTGTTGAGTGTGGGAACTTCAGTGGAAGCTTGAGGTGGATGGTTATGTTGGGTGGTCCATTAGCTTCTTCCCTTCCCCAGCCCTAGCCCATTCCCTGGGATTCCTCCTCTTACTGTCCATCCCTCTCCCCAGACTAAGAACAACAGTAATAGTAATATTTATCAATATCTTACCATGTATATTGCAAGCCCTTTACAATTCTTTCCCTTGTTTCTTATGGAATATGTTTCTCCCATGTTTGAGAAACCCAAGTCTAACCTACCCTGATGCTTCACACACACACACACACACACACACACACGAATACTCAAGAGGAATTCAGATAAGTCAAAGATTCTCCATCTCATTCTAGAATTGTTATTTCTGCAGGGGAAGGGAGAGAGAAGAGTGAACAAATGTGTTTTCCTCTCACCCATTCTCCCATGACCAGCCTTGCATTCATTAATGGAACCCTTGTTAATAATTATGATATGGGTTAGACACTGGGTCATGATGTGAGAAACAGTCCTAATGTTAGAAGAGTTTAATTTGGGACGCCTGGGTGGCTCAGTTGGTTAAGCGGCTGCCTTCGGCTCAGGTCATGATCCCAGCGTCCTGGGATCGAGTCCCACATCGGGCTCCTTGCTCGGCAGGGAGCCTGCTTCTCCGTCTGCCTCTGCCTGCCATTCTGTCTGCCTGTGCTCCCTCTCTCTCTCTCTCCCTCTCTCTCTGACAAATGAATAAATTTAAAAAAATTTAAAAAAAAAAGAAGAGTTTAATTTGTGCTTTGATTAACTGGAAAAAAAATTAGAATTCTGCTTGACCAAGTGTTTTGGTTAAATGAGAATTGGACTGCTTTCCAATGAAGCCCAGTAATGGGTGTGGCTGTGCATTAGGAGCTAGGAGCCTCAGCCCTCAGCTCTCAGTCTACCTCTGGCTCTGCCTTTGAGCTTTGGTAACATAGCTGGCCCCACGTTTTAGGGCTTTTGAGAGACTGGATCAAGACCATGTAATAAATGGTAAATATTGCCAATCTTTATTATTGTGGTTATATTTCAGTTATTTTTATTATCCTTCAGCTTCAGTTGATGAGGTGTCCTTTCTGATCAATACCAATCCCTCACTGCAGTCCTAATCCCAGTTCACTCCTCCTTCTAGAAGCTTGTTTCATTGATTCCATCACCCCTTTATGTGCTATCCTATTTCCTTGATTCATTTCTTTCCACCTAAAATCATGCTTCAATCTCTACCATCCCCCCCAAAATCCTCTGTTGTGCTTTTAGCACTTGACCTTGGGCCCTAGCTCTCTTCTCTGAACTACCTTCTTTGCCTTCCGTGGACCTTATCCAGTTCTTCAGCTCTGAATGACATTTAGATGCCAAAGCTACCGTATTTGTAATTCTGGTCCTAAATCACCCGTGAGCTCCAGAAACAGAAAGCCAGGGTCCCACTCGACATATCCATTAAGATGTTTACTTGGCATCTCAAGCTTAGCGTGGCCAAAAAGAAAACATGATGTTGCCCTGCCTCTGTGCCCATCACACACATTCATCATGTCATCTTCCCGTGTCAGTAAATGACTCCAGACTCAACCTAGAAGCTCAAGCCCCAAGTTGAAGAGTCATCACTGAGTCTTCTCTTCCCTTCACTTCTCCCCTCTTGCTCCAACAACAATTATCTCTACCTCCAAAATACCTCTCCAGCCATTAACGTCTTTGCTGACCACCACCTTCATTAGAGTCATCCTTATTCTTTCAATTTTGATGACTACACTTTCCACAGCACAGCCAGGAGGATCTTTGTAGAATGTAGATTAGATTATGTCACATCCCGGCTTCAGAACTTTTGGTGACTTAGAGGAAAATTCAGGCTCCCTGCCATGTCTTGTAAGACTCCACTTCGTCTGACCCCCCCCAGCTAATGCCCAGCCTCACCTTGTGCCTCTCTAGCTTACTCACTGTATCCCAGCCACATCAGTCTCATTCCTGTGCTCCCAGATCATCCCCAACTCTCCTGCCTCATGGCCTTAGCCCTTACCCTGACATTTTTCTTAACAGGTCACTTTCGTCCTTCTGGTCTCATCTTAAGTATCACCTCCATAGAGTTCTCTCCTGACCACTCTGAGTAGACCCTCCTCCCCTTAGTTAATCACAATATTCTGTTTATTTCTTTCATAACACCAATTACAAAATGAGTTTAATTTTATATATTTATTTAATTTCCATTTCCATTTTCTAGAATGTGAAGTTTATCAGAGTTAGGACCTTTAATCGTCTCATTCACTTTTATAGCCCTAACATGTGTCCCAGTTTTGGGTACAGAGGAGGGTCTCTGTAAATGCTGAATGAAAGGATGAATGAAGACACTCTTTCTGTTCCCAGTGGGCTTAGAGTTTAGGGAGTGAAATGGTGGGGAACAAGCAACTACAATATGGTGTGATAGGCTGATAGATTAATTGTGCCATGGTACATGACATAGTGATAATATAGCATGAAGAGAGATACAAAAGTGTAATGCACCATAAAGCAATTAATTTCTTTTTGCAAGTGTAAGCTCATTCTTCTGCAGAAAATTTAGAAAACCTAGAAGAATACAAAGAAAATACTCATCTGCCATAATCTTCCTGGTATCATTTAAAAGATGCATTCACAGATTATTACCACTCCTACTTTATCTTTTGTGAATTATCTGTTGAAGTCACTTGTCAGCTTTTCTTTTGGGGGATTTATTTTATTGCTTCTTCAGAATTCTTGACACAAAACAGGTCATTTATCTTTTAGCCGACCTAGATGTTACAAATACTGTTCTCAACTTGCCATTTGGCTTTTAATTTTCTTTCAGACTTCTGTTAACATACCAAACATACTTTGAAATCATAGTTATTATGGAAGGCATTACATATTTAAGAAAAACATTTCAATTTTAAGAAATTGATTTTTAAGCTTTTGTCATTAATTTTTAGCCTTAGAAAACATAGAAAATACATAGGGCCAGACCTATACGGTTTGTTCTTTGAGAGACTTTTTGAAGTTAATCTTTAACCTATAATCTAACATTTGAGTTAAATAATATATGTTTAGTAAAGGTATTTTTATTCATATTCATTATTATTCATGTCATCTTATTATTCATATATTTGTAAGATACAAGCTCATACTTCTCTTTTTTCCTATTTGGACCGAGTCTAAGACATGAGTTAAAGTTTTCAAATTTTGTTTTTATTTCTCTTCATTTTCTCTTTTTAGATCTATTAACTCATGCATTTAAAGAATGACATTTTAATCCACTTAATTTTTTTTCCAGTTTAAATTATACTTTGACACTTTTACATTATTTTTACAACAACTGTTTTCTGTTTATTTGCATTTTCCCATTATGCATTTGTTCAACTTGTTACTTTTAAGTTAACTGGATCATTTTGTTAGTTTATCTTGTAGTATCTGTATCTCTAGAAAAAACAGAAATGTTTTTTTCTTTTGTCATTTTTATTACACAGTTTGAATGCTTTCATGTTTTTTTTTTAAGATTTTATTTACTTATTTGTCAGAGAGAGAGCGAGCGAGCATAGGCAGACAGAGTGGCAGGCAGAGGCAGAGGGAGAAGCAGGCTCCCTGCCGAGCAAGGAGACCGATGTGGGACTTGATCCCAGGACGCTGGGATCATGACCTGAGCTGAAGGCAGCCGCTTAACCAACTGAGCCACCCAGGCGTCCCTGGTTTCATGTTTTTAAATGTGTTTTCTGTGTTCTATTTTATTTTTTTCCCCTATGGCCTTTGTTTTTGTTTTCCTTTAAGTCATTGAAAATGTAAATAGATACTTAATTTTTTATAGTAAGGTCTTTGGTTGACTTACTTCTTTGCAGGCTGTAGCATTTATCCTTTATTTAGCCTTAATTTCTGCCGACTTTCCCCCACTCCCTACACATTTTTGTTTCTGTGTCTCTGAAGGACCCTGCTACCTTAGTAAACCTGTCTTCCAGAGTGGTTGTCTTACTAGAGTTGGTTGCTCTATGTTTGGTGTAACCATTATACCCAAGTAATTTTACACAATCCTCAGGCAGCCATGTGTGGCCTTAATGATAGATCTTACCACCCAAGTATGTTGCCTCTTGGCAACCATCACCACCCTCTCCACCAGGTCCTTGCTCTCTCATTTAGCTGTTTGAGCTCTCGGCCCCACTGAGTCCTCTGAATCCATTAATCTGGAGTGACCACATGGGCCACAAAAAGTTTCCATTTGAAGGTTTTCCTGTTGGTCTCATCATCCATCTTACATTCTGTCCACAGGCTTGAAGTGAGGAGTGAAAGGAGAGAGAAGGGTCCGTTGTATAGACTGTCGAAGTTAGAGATGAAGAGCAAAGGAGATTTGAACCAGAGCTGTTGGACTGGAATTGAACTGGCTTTGACTTACAAAATAGTTGCTTCATGGTTCAACTTAATAGCAAAAATGGAAAGACATGGCCAGATTTAGAAATACTAAGTCAGAAGCGAAAAGAAAATGAGAAGCAAGGCAGAAGGAGAAGCCCCAGTAGATGCCCAGATCACAGTCTTCAGTGACTGGACAGATCATAGGGTAACCCACTAAGGCCCACATTTAAGAAGGATAATGGGGCTATAGGGGAGACAACTTGATAGGGAAGCTGTTTAGATCTGTTGCATACAGATTGTGTTTGAGGCATCTGTGTATAATATCTGCATGAAATGCAGATCTCTTAGTTGGGTGAGACCACTGTTCAGTGAAAATTATGGAGTAATGCTGGACTTGGGGATTGTCAGTGAATTGCCAGTCATTGGAGAAAGAGTGTGCTCAGTAGAAACATGAATAGAGGAACCTCACATTTGAGGGGTAAATTTAGGAGGACAAGTACTTACAAAGAAACCTATGGTAGTATATAGTCCCAGATCTGTGAGAAAAACCATGAGAGTGAAGTGTCACTTGAGCCTAAACAAGAGTGATCCAGAAAGGGAGAAGCTACAAACATTGATAATTATAGAAAAATGGTTAAGTATTAATAACAATTATTAGCAAACATTGAGGACCTACCATGTGCCATATGTTGTTCCAAATAGGTATTAACTCTAATCTGAAAAATTATCCAAGGAAGTGGACACTGTAATTACAGATGAGGAAACTGAGGCACAGAGCAGTAAGATAACTTGCCCAGAGTCACGTGGTAGTGAGTGGTGTAGACAGGGCCGGAACCCAGACATTCTGATCCAAGCCCAACCACTACACTGTCTTCCTTCTTAAGATAAGGATTGAAAACTATCTGTTGGGTTTAGCAACTATGAAGTTATTGGTATTTGCCATGAAAGCAGTTCTGGGGGAAGTGTTGGGGACAAAGTCCAGATGATAGTGGTGAGGGGGGAGTTTTGCAATGGGAAGTAAGGGAGTGTTGAGAGTAAGTGTAGATACAACTGTTGAGAATACCACATGTGATTGAAACACAGCTAGACTGTGCCAGAGCAGAACCTGCCGCCCAAGGGTAGCTTTTAAAGAATAAGAGAAGCCCTAGCATTTACCTGTGCCAAAATCAAGGATAAAAGAGTTCAGAGACACAGGTAAAGAGACAGAACCAGGAAGGACCAAGAAACTGGAACATGTAGCAGAGGTGGGGAGGGTCGAGCATGGGCATGCCTGGAGGAGAGGAGGTAATGGTTGGTGTTTGGTAATCCGAGGTGTCCTCTAACCTCTGATCGATGGGCAAGAAGTTAGAACTCAGCCCATCTCCTATCCCTTTACCTGTTGAAGATGTGCTGTGGGTGTCTGCTGGGACTGGGTGGGTGATGTAAGCGGAGTATTTGTGTGAGGCACGGAAATGGAGAAGGCGGGTTTGCAATAGACTTGTCAACGTTGGAACGAGGGGGTAAAAGAATTGGGGCTTTGAGATCAATGGGAATGGTTAGCCATCATGGCAGGGCGACCCTGGGCTTGCCGAGAATACGGGAGATCTGGGCCATCACATAGACTCTGGGAAGCATGAGATCCAGGGTACGACATGGCAGCGGGAGCAGGTTTAAAAGGAGTGAGGGGCAGGAGGCTGTGTCAGAATACCCGTAGATGAAACTTCCGGTTTCTGGAGTGGACAAGGATGTGGATGTGGCTGAGGCTGGTTGGGAGATAAAGACCATGGGATTAGGGAGGTCAAGGGCATTGGTCAAGGTGTCTATATAGGTCCTCACATCTCCCAGGCAAAGTCAGACAATGGGTGGCAAGGAAAGCTCTTAACTGAGTTTTAAAAGCTATACTGAATTACACTGTTCGGGTGAGAGTCAGAATGGAGAATTCAAAGAACTTGTTGTCTTTGGATTCCTGGATACCAACATTTGCGCACGGGGCTTATCTCCAGGAGGTGTTATTAAGAAATTCAGATGGGAGAAAGAGACAAACCAAGAAACAGACTCTTAACTACAGAGAACACACTGTTGGGGGTAGGAGGGAATGGGACCAGAGCAGAGAGGGGGGGTTGGGGGACACGAGACAGATAGGGTCTGGGGGTCGAGGAGTGACCTTGCTGTGATGAGCACTGGGTGTGGTGTGGAAGTGTTGAATCACTAGGTTGTACATCTGAAACTACTATAACCCTGAATGTTAACGGTATTAGAATTAAAATTAAAGAAATTCAGATGGACTGTATTCCTGGGGGTTGTAGGATCAAATCAGGGTAAACCCTCCTCAGCTTATGGTAGCTTTCAAGGTAAGCTCCTCTGTCACATGTCATAAGAAATTTGGGGTCCTAGGAAGGAATTCTCCTCTGTGCTTCTCTTGAAACAACAATGAAAAGGTGCAGATTGGGGTTTCAGGCCATGTTTGGGTTGTTTTTCTGCATTCAAGCATTATTTTTGAAATCCATTAAAAATGTTCCATGTGGCTAACTCTTCTTTTGCTGGGTATTAGATTGTGGATGTTTTTTTAACTTTGTTTTGAAAATCTGAGTCCATTGCCAGTGTAGCATACAAGGCTAATAGAAGACCTCTCTGGGAGGTTCTTGTGGGAAGCTAAAACACAGACAGTTTGGGGGCTGGGCAGCTTCCTGTGATGCCTACAACCACTTCTGTGAAATTGACTCCCACCCTGTGTGTTACAGGTGATATTTGAATCCGTCTCTCTGAAGGGTCATCCAGGGTACATCGCGGTGGACGAGATCCGGGTCCTTGCGCAT
Organism: Mellivora capensis; assembly: GCA_004024625.1. Lineage (NCBI taxonomy): Eukaryota > Metazoa > Chordata > Mammalia > Carnivora > Mustelidae > Mellivora > Mellivora capensis. The sequence continues at coordinate 82,915 of PISX010004107.1, read as the reverse complement.
CCATGCAGTAAGTCTGTTCCCTCTTCCTCACTCAGCCTCGCTCCATGCCAGAGCGGGGAGCTTGGAGCCTGCAGTCCCCCCTATTCAGTCAGCTTACAACAACCATCTCTGGCGCTCTCTCTCTCTCTCTCTCTCTCTTTTTTAATCCTTCAGAAATGCTTACATACTCAATGCAATCAGTCCTGAATAAATTCGTAATTTCGCTGGCCTGTTCAACAGGCAGCACCTCCAGGAATTTGCAGAGAGTGGCAAAACGTCTTCGTTTGAATCTCTCGCCGTCATTAAGGGAGTCTGAAGTCCTGATTGTTTATTAGTGGGATTCAGACCACTGAAGTGGAAGAATTAGAGGGCTTTGGATAGAATCTTGTGCAATTGTCTTAAAAAAAGAACACCACCAAAACACGGAGCAAATTAGTACACTGTTCACTCACAGGGAAAAGTACCCCAAAGCTATTAATTCTTTAAAAGTAATTTTAAATACACTCATCAGCCCTGCGTAGGTGTCAAGAGAGATTTCTCATAGCAGTTAGTACTTACGGTCCAGGGTCAAGAGTCCTAGAAGCCATACCGCTCCTTTGTGCCCATCCAGTCTCTCTCTTGAAGTTCTCTGTCTTTGCTCTGTTTAGTCTCAGATGCGTCAACATGTCTGTGCAAGGACGTCTGGTTCACAGTTTCACGAAATCCCAGAGGGGCGTTGGATGGCATCTCATCTAGTGACAGTTGGTTGGAGGGGGGGACTATAGTCAAAGGGGTGTATGCATGGGGATGATGGCAGCCCAGGGCTAGTTGGGTTTCCAGCCCCCTTATTTATTAGAATTCTGCATATTGGAGAGTCCCATTAATTTCTTGGCAGCCAGGAGGTTCTGGGTAACTCCTGGGGGGCTTGCCCTACTCCCCCCTCGTAGCCATGAGTCATGCTATTGTCTGGGTGCTGTTTGCTGTTTCTGCAAGAAGTGCTTTGCCCCTTGTGGTTAGAGGCCTTCCAGTCCTTTCATTTGGGGGCTCTTCTCATATCAGCCCCACCCGTGTTGCTTTAACTGAGATGACACTTTCTACTTCCGCTGCAATGAATTTGTTAGAACCGTGAACATCACTTCCTTCCCCGGCACTAGAATGCCATCGTTTGACTCGTTGCTTAGAGCACCTCTCTGGAGCAATTTGGGACGTGTTCCAAGGGGTTTTGGCAAGACAGTGTTTGGGACATTGTGTTTTGTGTCTGTGCATGGGAACCCTTCTTCCCAGAAAACCAGCCAGCTTCTCAGGAATGCTGAGATCCTACCAGAATCTTCATTGCTCTGGCGTAAGGTTCCTGCCCTCTGGGTTACTTGCTAAATCTCTGGGATTTCCTTAGGTGGGTCTGTCCATGTAATCATGCCTGCTGAACCAGACCTCATGTGAAAAGGTTCCCAGAAATCCGTCCCCGGCCATGCAGTGGGAATTTTCACCTCTTTCATAAGGCTCGGGCTGATTCCTAGTCCTTGCTCCAACCTCAACTCTGCCCTAACTCCAAGCACTGTTCCCCTAACTCCATGCACCATTTATATAGCAGAAATGCAGGTAACCCCACTCACCTGGATAAGGCTGTCCCCTCCCTGGCCTTCTGGGAGTCAGCATCAGCTGCTCATTAAAGAATGATCTTTGAGCTCAGCCTGCACAAATGCATGAGGTCGTGTTTGTCCTCCCCATGGTCTGCTTAACTTCACACGCTCAGCTCTGCCCAGCTCCCAGTTTTGAGGTCGTCTTTGGGAGGTGGGGTTCAGCTTCCCCAGGCCCTGCACCCATTCCATCCTCGCCGGGGATGCTCCCCTCTGCAGCACCCACCTGCAGCCCTGCTTCTTACCGTCTGCTTGGTTTGTTCTAGTAAGTGATTTTTTACCCTTTCCAGGGGAATCTGGCCCGGCTCTCTTGTCTGGGATCCCAGATCTCTCTAGTCAGAGTGGGAATTTTCACCTCTGTCCTGAGGCCCAACCTGATACCTGTCCCCTCTTCCTACCTCAACTCCACCTTAACTCCAAGCACTGGTTTGCCATGGAATCCAAATACTTCCTTCTCTTAGAGAAGTCTGTACGGGAAAGGCTTCCCTGGAGGGTGTTTGGATGCCTTTCCACCCTGAAGTCTCATGCTCCCCGCCACCCCAACTTGGAATCCGCCCCTCCTCACTGGGGCTGCTCCTGAATTTAGGATTCTCCTGGCAGCCTTGCAGTCTGCCTGCTGGAGAGTCGGGATGCATGGTTATGGCCGAGAGCCAGTTCGCCAGCAAATGGGCCATAGGGTACAACTCAGAAGGATGTGACTCTGGCTGCCTTCCCGGGTAATGGGAGCACAATGCCGAGTGTACCCTTGATGCTTGGGCAGCTTGGGCTTAAACTTCCCAGAAAGCAGAATGTGAGGACCCCATCATAGTGGCTGGGATTGGAAAAATTCCACTGAACAATACGTACAAATCCTGGCAGTACGTGTCGTCCAAGGGGGTCTGTCCACGCAGCTCCTGAGTCACGGGGAGGGGAGCGGGGCTTCGCCAAGGCTTCCTTGTCTGGTTGGGTGCTCCGTGCACATCCGCTCCAGCTCTTTGCTCCTACTGTCTTTCAACAGGTGAATCATGGTGCATTAGCTCTGTGTCAGGAACTGGCACTGGACACGGGGTGGGGGGTACTTCGGTCGTCAAGCTGGTTAGATCCTTGTCTCTATGGTGTTAACTTAGCCGAGCGGCAGAGGGAGGAAAGCCCCTCAGTAAGTACTATTAAGTAGTAACATACAATTTCAGATGGTGATATCATGGTGGAGAGAATAAATGTGTGTGGCTGGGGTCGGGGAGTGCTCCTTAGGGAGAGAGGGCAGGGGACAAGTCTGGGCACCTGTGGTCTGAGCTGACACCTGAGTCCCTTGTGCACTGATCTAGGGAGGGGGCAGGCCAGGCAGAGGAAGCAGCAGGTGCAGAGGGCCTGCAGTGGGAATTCACCAGTGTTGCGCGAGTAGCCAGAGTGTAGGGGGCACAGGGCAAAAGGACCGGAGCGAAAGTTGGGGAGGGAGGCTGAGGCCGGACGACACAGGGGCTGAAGTGCCTTGATGATGTTAGACTTTAATGGAAGCGCAGGGAGGCACCCCTGGAGGGACTTGGCCTAGGATTGATTTGATCTAGTTTAAGTGTTTAGAAGACCACTGTGGCTGTTCTGCAGAGAATGAGTTGAAGGGGAACAGAGGAGCCAGCAAACCAATCAGGAAGAAAGTTCTGGAGTCATGGAAGAGGTAGATAGTGGTGGTCTGGACCGGGCTGGCGGAGAGACGTCCGTTCATCGTTCTGCATGTGTTTACTGAGCGTGTACTCCAGGACAGGCATGATTCTGGGCTTATGGGAGTAAGACACATTCATTCTCTGTCCTCATGGGCTTCCATTGAGGTGGAAGATGCTGGAAATGAAACAGGTAATTATATGATGTATAACAGAGGGTAAATTGGTTTGCTAAGGCTGCCATACAAAATACTATAGGCTGGGCATGCTGAAACAGCAGAAATTTATTTGCCCACAGTTCTATAGGCAGAATTCGAGGGTGAAGAGGGCATGGTTCTTCCTGAGGCCTCTGTCCTTTGCTTGTGGGTGGCTGACTTCTTGCTCTGTCCTCACATGGGCTTTGCTCTGTGCTCCTGATAGGTCTCTGTACATGTGCTCCTGAAATGTCTCTGTGTGTCCAAATCTTCTTCTCCAGACACCAGGTAGAGTGGATTAAGGTCCACCTAAAAGCCCTATCTCCAAATACAGTTGCATTCTGCAGTGTTGATCAGTAGGGCTTTAATATATGAATATTTTGGGGGCGGGGACACAGTGTACCCCATAGCAGATGGTCAGCAGTGCTGTGCAGAAACAAAGCGCAGAGATGGAGAGAGGTGGGCAGATGAGAGAGAGATTTAGGACGTAGAGTCACCTGGTCCTATTTGATGGATGAGTTTTCGGAGTCAGAGGCGTCAAAAACAGCACTCCCCTGGATTTTTGGCTCGGGCCGGTGGCTGGTGCGGGCGGGGCTGATGTATGTCTCTGGAGCCCGAGTGATGCCCTCGAGCGGGCCGACTGTGTGTGCATCATGGGGCACTCCGGGATCATGAGTCGTGCATGCTGCTAGCAGTTTCCGTGCTGTCCTCTGCAGTGACAGTACCTTTTGCCCTCCAAAGCCTTCATATGAATGCATGTATGACTTCCCTCATGGGTGTTAAAAATTTAACCATATTGAGAAACATGCATTCTCCCCAGGCTTTGTAATTCTCCACTTCCGTCCTCCAAAACATTTTTCCTATTAACATCAGGTCGGCACTTATCAATAAGTGATTCCGCTGAATATTTCAGAAGTTGCGGGGCCGGTGGGGGCGGGGCAGTTAGTGCCTGATTTGCGGCTGTATTCTCCACCGGTTTGGGCTGAAGTTACGGCTTCTCGTGATCGCCCTGCGGCTTCCGAAGCACCGACCGACGGGCAGGCCTAACACTCAAAGGAAATTATTTTCTCTTACAAACCGAATGCTCGAGTCTGTATTTTATAGCGCATTTAACATTTTTGTGGGATTCTAAAAGTATTTGGGCCATAGTCGCCCCTCCGCTGTCATTCTCCATGTCGGCTGTGAGCAGGGACACCGTAGCTGCAGTCACACACGAGAAACGTCGGCACGATTTTCCACCGGCTCTCCAAGTTTCTAGCTCCCAAGCTGACTTGTAGAATTTTTTAAACCTTTTTTCTTTTTCCCCCCATCACAACCTTGCAGGGCCATGTCCCCGAGCCCACTGAGTGTCTCCAGCACGTTTCTAATGTAGGTACTGTGCTTCCTCCTCAACGGCGTGGCTTCCTACTGAAGGTTTAAAGAGCAAGATAAAGGGCACAATATTGTGTCTTCAGACGCAACACTGACATCAGCAGGAATTTAAATGTCACCAACATCAAGGCATTTTGCCCCATATGCACAGCCGGTTTGCTGTTAGCCATATTCAGCGGAATCCCACTTTGGGGGTGCTGGGTCTCCGTGGGGAGTTTAGAACCACAAGCTAGAGGCTGGGCTGGGCCCCAAGGTCAGCTGTGTTTGGCCTAAGGTTGGCAAGTGGAAGCTGGCAAGATAAATTCTTTCCCCGAGCTGTAGATGCTAGAGGAAAACCACAGGTGAGAGAACAGAGGGCTCAGAAGTGGACTTGAGTGTGTGTGTGTGTGTGTGTGTGTGTAGACAGAGAGTCAGAGAGGCCAGGAGCTCAGAGAAGTGGCCTGAACAGGTCGCCAACACAAGGAGGCTCCCCAGTTGTGTCCTGAGGTGGGGACGAGGCCAGGGCTCCAAGAGCAGACCCAAGAGTAAGGGCATACAGACAGGGCTGGGCAGGACGAGGGTGTTCTGGGTAAGTTCTCGTGTTGGGAACCTTGAGCTAGGGCTAGCAGTCACGTGATCCCCAGCGTGCTGCCTGCAGGGGTGGGGGCATCCTTGGATTTATGGAGCCAGACAAGGCAGGACCAGCCAGTAGGAATTGTTCTAGATGACTTATATAGGAGCTAACAGAGACTGCACATGAGAAGAGCTTGCCTGCAGATGTGTTTGGTTAAGTCTCCATGGCATTTTAATGGAATTTAGTCAAGACTTCAGAATGAGAGATTTCACATAAAATCGGATTTCTTACTTGGGTTGAAAAATTGGACGATGGGCTGCCCTGAGGAAAGTACTCTGGAGTGGCCTTCTCTGCTGGATCTGAGTAACAGTTGCCCCTTTCGAGGGGCCGTGGGGCCTTTATCCATTTCTCATCAGGCCCTACCACCCTTTAGTGCCGCCTCAGTGCCAAGGCTGGTGTCAGATGCCAGTTGTCACTGTGCTGCAGTGTTGCTGTTCTTTTTTCTTTTTTTTAAGATTTTATTTATTGATTTGATAGAGATCACAAGTAGTCAGAGAGGCAGGCAGAGAGAGAGGGGGAAGCAGGCTCCCTGCTGAGCAGAGAGCCCGATGCGGGACTCGATCCCAGGACCCTGGGATCATGACCTGAGCCGAAGGCAGATGCTTAACCAACTGAGCCACCCAGGCGTCCCAAAATATTTTATGCAAATCTCTGTCAAAAGTGGGAATGTGAATGATGGAGCAAGGAGGTGGGGTTTTGTTTTGTTTTCTTTTTTTTTTTTTTTTAAGATTTTATTTATTTATTTGACAGAGATTACAAGTAGGCAAGAGAGGCAGGCAGGGAGAGAGAGGAGGAAGCAGGCTCTCCACAGAGCAGAGAGCCCAATGTGGGGCTCGATCCCAGGACCCTGGGATCATGACCTGAGCCGAAAGCAGAGGCTTTAACCCACTGAGCCACCCAGGCGCCCCTGGGGTTTTGTTTTCTAACTGAGCCACTTTATTCATTTATAAAAGTCACTCCTGTGGGTGCATGGGTTCAGCCTCGCTGCTGTAAACCATCCACGTTTCACCAGAATATTAACCCCAGGGGCCATTAAGCCTCTAAATTCTCTATCCCTAAACCCAGAAGGGAGGGAGGAGGAGGGCCCAGAGATGAAAGAGTCCAGACAAAGGTCTGCTGCTGAGAAGCCGGGAATCAGAAGCGAGTAGGAGACATTGATCCGGAGAAGATCCATTTCTCATGGCACAAGTCCGAGAGGTTAAACTGTTTGCCCAGTGTCCCCAAGGGTAAGGGCAGACGTCCCTTTGTGAAACCCAGCACAAAGCCTCCCAACCCTGGAGCTAAGACTGTCCTCTCTCCCTGCACGGAGTGGATGTTCCCTCCCTTTTAAACCTGGGGTATAAAGGTGCTTACAGTGTTTACTCTTAGTCCTACTTGAATGGACTTGAACTGATAGTTCCAAAAATAACTTTATAAAATTATACAGGAAAGCCAAAAGGAAGCAATTTCAGACAATCAAAGCAGCTTGAAGTTGGTCAGGTTGACCAGATGCCGGAATCTTCAGTTCGGAGAGCCCCAGGAGGAGAGGTCTCCCTCCCCCTGCACCTCGGCTGCTTGACACCACTTTAGCCGTGGGGTCCTGAAGGTAGCACAAGGGGGTCCCCAAGCTGCCGTCCTTGGTTTAAGAGCCTGAGCAGAAGGTGTGCTTTCACACGGCAAGTCTGTCTAATCACGCCAGAGGTTTGGGTTTGGCTGAGCTCTGTATGTCATGACGCACGTTGGTAGAAAACGTTCAGAGTATGAAGGCCATGGGGACAGATGGCTCGGAAGGGGATGACTCATGATAAAATCTTGGGAGCCATAAGAGGAGCCTCGAGTCAGTCCAGCCTGGCCTGCAAGCCCTTTCTCTCCACCCTGGGGTCCAGGCGACACCACTGACTTCCCATTACCCAGGAAGCCGGCGAATGTGCGATTTAAATGTTGACGTTTGGGCTAAAATTTGGACTGAATTCTGTTTGCCTCTTACTAATGCCATGTAGCTTTGGGCAAATGAAACTCGTTGAGCCTTAGCTTCTGCCTCTCTGAAAGGGGACTAGGAATATGTTTGCTTTACAGGGACGTTATGAAGTTAAATGAGATAAAACATGTAAAGCATTTGTCACAGGGCCTGACATTGCTAGACCTTTAGATAAGTGACATTATTGCCATTAGTTGTCTCTCTGGGTATTGGACTCTCTCTGAAAAGATGGCCAGAGGCCCTTGTTGAACCTTCTTGATCCTCTTAACAACTGTTCATTTGGTCTCATCGTGGGGTAGCAGCTGTCTGGTTCGTCCTTGATTTGGTTGATGTGCTAGGGAATCCTTGGCACTTTTGTGCCTCAGTGAAGAAAATTCTTACTTCTAGACATGGGTTAGCAACCCACACCTCTTTGGTGAGCTCAACATGGCGAGACCCTGACTCTACAAGCAAGGAAAGAGATGAACCCATTACCCCACATACAACAGTTTCTTTCTGGGATGATTGCTCAGACCCTGTGAGTTTATTTATTTGAAAGTCCCTTGTCCCTCCCATCCTTGGGAGATACTGTGCCGTAGAGTTCAGAGTGTGGACTCTAAATGTTGCTTGTACTTGTCTGTGCCTCAGTTTCCTCACTGGAGGGCAGAGATGATCCCGCCACCAGTCGTGTTGGGTTCGGTGAGTGACTGTGTGTGTGTGGATCCTGCAGAGCGAGGATCTGTGTGAACCCTGTGTGAATGACAGCTCCTGGTTTTCTCCTCCACCTCTTCTCCCTTCTGTGCTCTGCCTGCCTTATCATCTTCTTCATCAGTGTCATCGCCAAGCCCAGGCGTGTGCGTCTCAGGCTCTGAGGTGCTTTGCTTCAGCATCCGTCTTTCTGCTCTCTCAGGCTGGAGGGAGGACTTCTCTCTGGTGTATCCTCCCCATGTCCCACCTTTAATTTTTCCTTTCAAACATGCCAGTATTTTTTTTAAGATTTTATCTATTTATTTATTTATTTATTTATTTGAGAGAGGTAGAGAACGAGCAGGGGGCAGAGGCAGAGGGAGAAGCAGGCTCCCCACAGAGCCCCCGACAAGGGGTTCGATCCCAGGACCCTGGGATCATGACCTGAGCTGAAGGCAGATGCTTAACCAACTGAGCCACTTAGGCATTACCTCTAAACATGCCAGTATTACCCAGACGCTGAAAAGAGGGATTTTTGAGGCTCCGAGAGACCTAGTTTATATCTTGGCTCCCTCACTTTCTGGCTCCCTGACTGTGCTGAACTATGGAAGTCCTCAGAGCCTTCATTTTCTGATCTGTGAAATGGGGATAGTACCCACTGCATGCATATTGCTGGGGTTTAAGTGCGGCCATCACACAAAGCTGTTAGAATGAGCAGAGCCTGGCTCACAGGAAGTGGGCAAGCAACTGAAGCTTCGCTGCCCCAGGCAGCTTCCCCGCTGTGGAATCCCCCCTGCCCAGTGCTTGTCCTGAGCTGCCATCCACCAGTGGGGAAGTGGTGCAGACTGTTGAATTCAGTCCTCATGTGCTATTTGGTTTCTCTCCTAGGAAAAGCACCTCACTTTCTGCGGCTCCAAAATGTCGAGGTGAACGTGGGGCAGAATGCCACGTTTCAGTGCATCGCTGGTGGGAAGTGGTCTCAGCATGACAAACTTTGGCTCCAGGTAAGGATGGGAGTGGCCTCCACTGCTCATACTTGCCCATCCATCTGTAAAGGAAGAAAGTGTGTGCTGGGGTGAAGGGCTTGGTGTGGGTAAGGAGAGGGAATAGTTCTGATGTGCCTCTGCTCCTTGGGTGAAAACCTACATCCATGATCTTGTTAGATCTTCACTCTAACTCTGTTTTGTAGGCATCAGGATACCCATTTTACAGATGGAGAAACTAAGACCACACACATAAAAGTGCCAGAACTTCAGATCTAGAATTTGTAACTCTGCCCTTTCCAAGCTGCCTTCTAACAAACTTAGTCCTTTAAGGCCAGACTCCCAGGGCGAAGGCAAAACTTAATACTTTAGATTCTGGTTTGTGGAATCATGAAAACTTCACCAAAGGGACCTTAACCACCTAGTGGTGCACGAGCTTCCTGTCTGACAGGTCGTGCTCCTCTCCAGCATCCTGGTAAAGTCTGGTAAAATGCCTCTTTGCCAGAATACTTCACTACAGCAGCAAAGCCATGGGGTCTTTGGCCAAAAGAGTCTCTCAGGACAATGTTCTGAGTTTGAATGTGTTCTGCTCTTAGTTCTGCTCCTTGGCCTCAGTTTCAGATCAAGAGAAGAGAAGAGAGGATCCGTTTCCGTGGAGGTGGGGAAAGGACAGGACACAGAATTAGACACAAATTGTTGCAGCATTGGAGATATCCCCGTGGACGCTGACGTGGAAATCCCAGGGGCTAGGCCAGCGCAGAGGGTCGAACTGTGCCGTTCACCGAGTAGACAGATGTGGCTCTTAAACGTATTTTGGTTATGTTCTTTATTTTACACAAATTTATTGAGGTTTAACTGAGATACAGTATTTAAAATGGTACTTTAATACCTTTTCACATGTGTGTGTTTGTGAAACTGTGGTCACAGTCAAGGTACCAGACGTATCCATGTCCCTCAGATGCATCCTTGTTGCCGTTCGAAATCCCTTCTTTCTGCTCTCTACTCCCATCTGTCCCCAGGTGATCACTGATCTGTGTTCGGTCATTGAACCGTTGACCCTTGATCTCGCACGGGTTTAAACTGGGTGCGTTCACTTCCACATCGATTTTTTTTTCCCCAATAAATGCAGTACAGTAGTGCAAATGTATTTTCACTTCCTTATGGTTTTCTTTACATTTTCTTTTCTTTAACTTCACTGTAAGAATACTGTGTATAAGGATGCCTGGGTGGTTCCGTCGGTTGAGTGGCTGCCTTCAGCTCAGCTCGTGGTCCCGGGGTTCTGGAATCAAGTCCCGCATCGGGCTCCTTGCTGGATGGGGAGCCTGCTTCTCTCTCTCCCTCTGCCTGCCGCTCTGCCTGCTTGTGCTGTCTCCGTCAAATAAATAAATAAAATCTTTAAAAAAAAAAAAGTACTGTATATAATACATATAACATATAAAGCATGTATTTATTGACTTTGTTATCAGTAAAACTTCTGGTCCACATAGGTTATTAGTCGTTTAGTTTGGAGGGAGGAGATGAAAGTCATACATGGATTTTTTTTTACTGTAGTGGGGGTTGCTGATTTTAACCCCATGTTGTTGAAGGGTCAACCGTGTATTAATTTGCATGTCTTAGAATTTTCTGTGAAGTCACACAGCATGTACTCTTCCTTTCACTCAACAGGACTATCTTGAGATTCCTCTATGATGTGTATAGATGTACTTTATTTAAAAATTTGGTTGAGTGATACTCCATTGTATGAAGATACCATGATTTCTTTACACATTCATGTGTGGATGGACACGTGGATTGTTCAGTTATAGGTGATTTAAAAAACAAGTTGCTATGAACAAGTCAACAGACTTGAAGGGACGTATAGGCAAATGCTTTCGTTTCTCCAGGACAGATGCCTGGAAGTGGAGTGGCTGGGTCATCTGGTAGACATGTAGCTTTAAAGAACTATGAGCTCTTTTCCCGTACGGTCGTACCATTTTGCATTCCCATCAGCAGTGGATAGGAGTTGTTGTCGCTTACCAGCGTCCCTGCCAGCACTTGGTAAGGTCATTCTTTTCAGTTTGAGCCATTTGAACAGGTAGGTGTGTGGTGGTGCCTCCTTGTGATTCTCCTTTCCCTTTGCCTCAGAACCAGTGATGTTGAACGCCTCTCCTTGTGCTCATTTGCTGACATTCGTGTGTTGTCTTTGGTGCTGTGTCTGTTTCACTTTTTTTGCTCCTTTTTTATTGATTGGTTTTCTCTTATTGCATGCTGATAGTTCTCTGTATGTTCTGGATACAAACCCTTTCTCAGGTACATGCTTTGCAAATATTTTCTCTCTTTATCTGTGGCTTGTAGCGTTGGAGGGGCAATTTTAAATTTGGATGAAATCAGATTTATCTATTTTTCTTTTTTGGATCTTGTCCTGGCATCGTTTCTAAGAAATCTTTGCCTAACTGAAGGTCACAATAATTTTTTTTTTCTTTTGTTTTCTTCTAGAAATCTTACAGTCTTAGCTTTTACGTTTAGGTCTGGGATCCATTTTGAGTTCATTTTGCATATGGTGTGAGGTATGCATCGAAGTTTGTTTTTCTTTCTTTCGGCGTGCATTTAGATATCTCTGTTATTTCAGCATCATTAGCTGAAAGAGCTCATTCTTTCTCTGCTGTGCTGCTTTTGTCCCCAGAGACAGGGGCTGGGCTCTTGAATTTGTTCCATGGATCTCTTTGTCTGTCTTGGTGCCACTGTCACACTGCCTTGGTTCCTGTAAGCTTTATGATAAGTTTTGAAGTCTGGTGTTGTTCGTCTTCCAGTTGTTCTTCATTTTCACAGCGATTATAGCCATTCTAGGTCTTTTGCATCATTTCCATCTGACTTTTAGGATCACTTTGTCATCTTCTACATGAAAAGCCTGTTGGGATTTTGATGGGGATTGATTGCATTGAATCTTATAAATCACTTTTGCAGAGAACTGACAGCAATAATGACTTTTGTGGGTCTGAACGTGGTATAGTTCTTCATTTATTTAAGGTCTGTAGTGATTTCACTCAGCACTTACTGTAATTTTCAGTGTATGGTTCTGACACATTTTTTTGGTCAGACTTATCCTTGGGTATCTGGTATTTTGGTATAAAAAGATCTCCATTTCTGACTCTGACTGCTGGTGTATGAAGTACAATTGACTTTCATATATTGTTCTTGTATCCTGTGACCCTATTAAGCTTAACGATGGCTGTTTGCAGTTAAATTAATTAAATAAAATTCTGAACTTAGATGCCCATCACACTAGTCACATTTCAAGTGGACAGTAGCCATGGGCTTCTAGCAGCTACCATGTTGGACAAGTCCCCACGGGACTTGTTTGCAACAATGCAGGATGTCTTAGTGGAGAGCAGAGCTCAAGCTTCAACAAAGCCTGAATAATAGTTGGAAGATAGTAACTGCAGTTACCTCCACCTTCACTTACTGAAAGATCTCCACCATCTCTTCTGGCTGACATAGTTTGGATCTTGGGCCCCACCCTATGCCCAGCCATCTCTGCACACTTGGATGGAAGTTCATCGTACTGCTTCTTTTCTTGCGTTTGAACCCATTTCCTCTAGTTGAAAATGCCTGGGTGAACGAGCACCTCTCATGGCTGACTGTTCTTCCTTGCTCACAACTTAGCAGTGCAGTAGAATGAAAATAATAGTTGTGCCCGACCCTCTTGCTTCGCTGGGCTGCCTGCAGACCACAGGAATCATGGTAAACTTCCATGTGACACTCAAGTGTTTAGTGTTAATTAATCTTCCAGTTGTAGTTCGTATTAGTGTGCATCGGGCTTTCTAGAAGCTTTGTCATTTCAGTGGCATTTCCTAGGTTGGGTCAGGAGACTGAAAAGGAACAATCACAATATTTTCAACACCTTTATTTAGCTTTTCCAATTATTTTATCATGATTATGGCTGCATTTCTGAGTTGTGTGTCCCAAGCCTCGGCTTTATCAGTGGAAGGATTTAGAAGCTAATAGAAGTATTGGAGGAAATAGATAGAAACACGCGGTGTGGAGTTCTTCTGCATCTTACTTATTTACCACCTTTTCAATGCAAACCAGATCTTATTTCACAGAACGTTTTTCAGGTGGCTTACAATGGGACATAAAGCGTGACAAGATAGCATAAATTAAAAGTGAGGCAACAGGAGATAGGAGGAAAGGAACACACTGCAGAGCTGGTCATAATGTTAAAACTGCGCTTCTCCACATATGGGGCTTCCTGGTGGGTCATGGGCGGAGCCCACAGCCCCGTAGTTGTGAACAGCATGATGGAAACTTGTCAGATACACAGTTCAGAGTGTCCACAAGATAAACACAAACCAATTGCTTGGGAAAATTCTAACTTGTTCACACAGAAGCCAGGCAGAAATTGTTCCCAGGAGTCCTCATAAAGAAAACAGCGTCTGATGGAAGGAACGACGTTCTCTCTATTGAGGGCACACAAGTGAGTTTCACAGGCTCGTTTCCCATATTGGTGCTCTGTGCAAAAGCACAGAAGAGAGAGGGGCGGGTGTTGGGTAATGCGATGGGACTGACGGCCCCAACTCTCTGCTAATTGTCTCCATCCTGGGATACTTTAAATATAACTGGTGAATCAATAGTTTCAGTAGCTACTCCTTTAAGGAGACCACCAGAAATATTGTCTCCCTCATCTGTATTTTAGGAAATACTGGGAGGTAGATGATCTACCCCGTGCTCTCTGGCAAATGCCAGCTTGGCTAGTCAAGTCCAGGCTTATATTCAGCAGTGTGGTTGGAAGTGAGTTAATGTCTTTGTACAAAATATGAGGCACCTGTTGTGACCCCTGCCTGCCACTCAGGAGGCCACAGCACCCTGGTCTGACACAGGCTGAGGCAGGAGCGAATTTCTCATGAGATGCTGCCTTGGATCTGTTTCAGCTCCTGGAGGAGCAGCGTACAGACTGGCCCAGGTTCTGTTCCACCAATCAGGGCTTCTGTGACTCAGTCTGAAACTTTCCAAAGTAAGCAAAACAGATACATTGTGACTAAGAGTCTACTTGTCAACCATGCTACTTCCTTCTGTAGCTTCCAAGAGACACCAAGACCAATCACTATTGGTCATCAAAGATGGAAACATTTTTAACCACCAGTTTGAAGTCAAGGAAATAAAGCCGGTGACTTTGCTTTGCAAATAGTATGTCAGCGCCCCTTTCTCCAGCCATGTTTCGGGCATGGTTGGTAGACTTTCAAGTTGAGCTAAATCCTTATTGTCTGAGTTGGAGAGAACGGTTGCCTTCCTTTCTATAGAGTGGGACTCTAGAGCTTGCTTATCCATAAGTGCTTTCTGATCATAAATTGGTAAGTTAAAAAGAAAGACTAGCCCATACCTCTGTTTACTCTCTCCTGGAAACTTTCTATACCCTAAGAAACCCCCAGCTGCTGGTGTCGGCTTTTGTGGGATTACAATGCATGCTTTACCTAAAATCAGTGGATGGGATCTATGCGAAAGCATGTATCCCAAAGACTAGAACAATTCTAGTCCTTTAGGGAAAAGGCTGATAGAGGCCACTCATAATTATAAACAAGCTCATTTTGTTTGGGAGTGATTTCTCCTTGAGAAGAGTATAATGCTATGGTCTCTGGTAGAAGGGCCTCACTCATGACTTGCTCATTCCTTAGATGATACGTTGGCTTGCGCAACCTAAACTTACCATTTCTAAGCATTTCTTTCTTTTTTTTAAAAATTTTTTTAAATTTATTTATTTGTCAGAGAGAGGGAGAGAGAGAGAGCAAGCACAGGCAGACAGAGTGGCAGGCAGAGGCAGAGGGAGAAGTAGGCTCCCCGCCGAGCAAGGAGCCCGATGTGGGACTCGATCCCAGGACGCTGGGATCATGACCTGAGCCGAAGGCAGCGGCTTAACCAACCGAGCCACCCAGGCGTCCCTCTAAGCATTTCTGAAGCAAGTAGATGGTGCACATTCTGAGTCCAGTGTCCGGTAAGCAAAGCAGCCTACAGTTTGGGCAGCCCTTAAAAAAAGAAGAAAAAAAGGATAGCGTGCAGGGTACAGCTAGGTGGAGGTGTGCTGACAGATAATGAGTGCGGCACATAATCTGTATGTGGGTGCGTCTTTTCTGGAAGCTAGTTTGGCAGTAGGTAGCTAAAGTCTCAAATGCACATGTTCTTCTCACGAGTGATTTTACTTTCGGGAATTGATTGAAGAAAATAACCAGAGAGAAAAAAAAATGTATCTGCAAGTATGTCCCAAAAGATGAAACCTGAAAACATCTTGAACGTCCCCCAGAAGGGACTGAAGATGGAAATGCTGGCTTGGAGTGATTAAATATCAGGTTATAGAAGTATAGTGAGCACCATTCTCACAATAGGTGTTTAAGTGAAAAGAGCGGGTTATAAAACAATGTGTTCAGTATATTTTTTTTGTCAAAAAATAAACGTCAATGCATATTTATGTGCACGAATATACCCATGCTTCTATACATAGTATTCTGCATCAGCACCGTAAGACGCATACTAGGACACGTAGTAATTGACTGTGATGGTAGATTATGTTTGCTTTGTATTTTCACCTTTTCTGTCTCTTCCAAATACTTTAAATAAATATAGGTGACTAATAGAAACAGAAAAACAAAACAGAAACACGAGGCCCTGCAGAATGAGAAGCAGCAGCCTCCCCTCCACTTTCCCGCACGCTCTCCTTACCAGCAGATGCCGTCCATCCGAAAGGGGGGTTAGAAATAGTACGTGTGTGGTGCCCAGTCTTTATGGAAGACTGTGGTCCATTGGGCTCCGAGCAGGCTGAGTCAGTCCCAGGCGACCCTACAAAGGATCTGCTTCCCCACGGGTTTGTAACAACAAATAACATGTGACGCGTCACAGAAAAGAGGTTGTGAGTTTGAGCTCTTGGCACAGATCTCAGGAGGGGCAGCATACGTGTTTAGACAAATCGCAAGCCTTGGACCAGGAGCAGACCCTAATCGGGCAGGAAAAGGCTCTTGCCCTGTGAGCGCATCCGCTCAACAGCAGCCACACCAGGGCTGACGAGATAAGCAGACGTGTCAGTCCTTTCTGCCCCCGATGCTTCCGGCCAACCTGGTTCCCTGCTGCTGCCGGCTCGGGGCTGTGCACATGCTGGACCCAGCTTCTCCACCGCCTGCCCATGTCTGTACCCGGGCTCCCTCCCGTGTGGGGCTGCTGTTGAAACCTGGAGCAGCACCACAGCTAAATAGTAGTGGTCCGTGGTCGAGAACATAGCAGCTGACGTTGATGGCTTGGTTACACATAGGATGGACTTAATTCTCACAGCCGGGCTTTCTGGGACTTGCTATTTTTAACCCTGTTTGTAGAAGAGACTAAGTCTTGAAGGGGGGTCAGTGAGCCTCACAGGCCGAAGTCCCATTCCTTCTCGCCTTCCCCTGCTCCTGGCCAAGTCCAGTGAGAATGACATGAGGGGGGATCTGGGCCAGATTTGCATACGGGGGGAGCTCTGGGCTTGGGAATCCCAGGGTTAGCTTCATTGAGATATAATTCATACACCGTAAAGCTTACCAAGTCTAGAATCCAGTGGTTTCTAGTGTATTTGCAGTCAGGGCGCTGTCATCACATGATTTGTCTTTCCTTCTTTTCACCTGTAGGTACCTTAGATCAAAAAACAGTTCCTTTAGGGCAACCCAGGGGATGCAAATCTAGCTGAGCTTTGGATCTACAGAAAGGGTTGCATTCTCCCCAGTTCCCCTGTACCTGATGCAGGAATCCCTCCTCCCGTGTAGCACGTCTCTGAGGACTGTAGCCACCTCACTCCTGGAAATTTCCCTTCTCACACTTACTCTTTTCCTCCTTCACTTCCTAATGCCCTTTCCTGGGGGTCTTCCATCAGCCCACCCTCAGCTGATGTCAGGATTTGATCACTGTCCCTCCCAGGCTCAGCACCTGGGAGCTGGGGGAAGTGTGGTGAGCAAGGCGCACCTCCTTCGTGTCCTTGCGGGGCTTACCTTCAGACCGCAGAGACCTACAGTAAGCAGCTAACACGGATTCAGTATTTCAGCACAAACGTGACCAGGCTACCAGGGGAAGAGGAGGGTCTGTCCGGAGATTCTCTCCCGAGTATCTATCTGAGATGTGCCCTTGGAGGAAGTGGCCTTTGATTAGAGTTCTTAGGGGGACCCGGAACTAGCCAAAGGGAGATAGTGCCACACGGACATAGGGGGGAGGCACGTAAACTAGCCCCGCACCACCTGCACACCCTCTTTGCTCAGGGCTTCCCACTCCCTATGGGGCTTAATCCAGGACGCTCCCGACTCCGCAGGAGCTCTGAACCCCGAGATCCACCCCAAATGAGCAGTCAGCCACTCATGCAGGGGGCCCCTGGGAGGACTTCAGCCCAGCTAATCAAAAATGATTTATGTCCACTTGTATTTCTTTTAACTTTTAATAAAAAATAATCAAAAGCTATCCTTTAGAGACTGCCAGAGAGGTACAAATCCGCTCGTAAGGGAATCAGTGAGTCAGGTTTGAGTTTCCAGATGTCGCGCCGTTGAAGCAATATGTCTTGAAGTGAAAAATATATTCACTTGCAAATGAACGGTGAGAGTTTCACCTAAATATTTCCTAGCCAGGAAAGAAGGTGCCCAGGCTTCTGTGTCGGAGCATCTCCTGTGAAACCGGTATCCTGTCTGTTGCACACCCTTTCCCTTTCGTGAAACACAGTACCGTTTCCAGTTTGACCAGTCATAAATCAATTACAAGCCTGCGTGCCCTCTCTGAAATAATGGCAGCCATTTTGCAGACTGTGTCTTATCTCTCTGTGCAGGGAATAATGCCATGACATAGGAGCAGAGGGGAGGGGGCATTGCAGAACGGCGAGGCCGTTAGAGATGCCTCCATAGCTAGAACAGAGTAGCGTGAAAACAGACGCTCCATGGTGTCAGCTGCTTCTCTGGCTTCCTCTCGAGGTTCCTGAAGACAGGTCTTGCCTGGGACTGGGAGGATGCACGTGTGCTAGGGTCCGAAATATTAAAGTGGGTATTTGCAGCCCCTCCTCTTGCAAAGAGTGACCCAAATGATGTTTAAAAAAAAAAGCGGCTAAGGAATGGTGGAATTTGAGTTGTTTTAAAAGAGAGTCAAACAGATGAAAGAGGAGAAAGAAAAATGAGAGATTTCAAAGGAAGCTGTTGCCGTGATGGGAGAGGCAGGAGTATAAAAAAATGGGATTAAGCAGGACGGGTTTCACAGGGCCTTCGTTCAGTTGAGAATGTGGGTTGATGCCCCTCTCCCCTGCATGGCCGAATTGGACAGAGGTTCACCTTCTGGGCAGAAGCATCCTCATGGCTTAGAGCTTGGTGGGCAGACAAAGCCTCTGGGCAAAGAAAACAGATAACCTTCCTCCAGTGCATTCCGTGAGCTGGTGAGTGTGGACTCTGGTTTGCCAGGAGAGCCTGAGCTGGCTCTGAACGGTGCACCAGTGGCTGGCTGTCTTCGGTGCAATTGCTCAACCAGGGGAAATGACCTGGATTTAACAGTGTTCCTGTTCATGTATTCTGAGGGATGGTTTGACTCCTTACTTTCCACTGAGGGACTTAGGACAGCAGTAACCTTCATGTCTTAGAAACCTAGGACAGGGGCGCCTGGGTGGCTCAGTGGTTTAAACCTCTGCCTTCGGCTCAGGTCATGGTCCCAGGGGCCTGGGATCGAGCCCACATCGGGCTCTCTGCTCAGCGGGGAGCCTGCTTCCTCCTCTCTCTCTGCCTGCCTTTCTCTGTCAAATAAATAAATAAGATCTTAAAAAAAAAAGAAAGAAACCTAGGACAAAGCGAGGAGCCTCAGCATCACTCGGGAAGTTGTTAGAAATGCAGGTTATCTAGGCTTGCTCCTGACCGACAGAATCCCCCTTCAGGTAATTCCAGGGCCTGCTGACTTTTGAGAACCACTGCTTTAGACTCATGAAGTTGGATTAAGAAGACCTCACCAGAGCCCAATAGCCTGTCGGGTATGCAGTTGCTTAATGAGGTACTCAGAGAGCCTGGTAAGCAAGAATAGGGGAAGATGCTTGGGCAATGCGTCTTCATGTAGGTATTTCTGACTTAGAGACCACTGAGGTTTCCAGAAAGCTAGGCATTTGGATTTCTGTCACAGAGTCTCCCAGACTGTTTTCTTGGGAGCCCTCGTTTCCCGCAAGATGTCAGTTGATGTTCTTTGAATAAGCAAAGTAAGTTTCTGGAATACTGCACGCTCTACCCACCCCTCACAGAGTCCCGGTGTAACCGCACACAGTCCTATAGGAATGGCACTTGGACAATGGGATGGTAAGGCCTCGGTCTCTGGAATCAGATCCCTTGGGTTCACGTGCTAATTCAGTCACTCGGCAAAGTCATATAAGGACTTGCTTCTGCCCGTGTGGTTGGTTCTGACCCACTGAGTCAGAATCTGCCTTTTTAAGGAGAATGCCAGGGGATTTGTATGCACCATTCATAAGGTGTGTTGCTTGTCCTAGTTCTGCCTCAGTTTCCTCATTTGTAAAATAGGAGTAATGAATGGGGCTTCTCTCATGCTTTATGGGGCATTGAGAAGCATTTGGAGGGTTTGTAAAACCAGACTGGCTCCATCCCTGGAGATCCTGACTGAATTGGTTTGGGGTGGGGCCACAGAATTTGCATTTCCAACAGGCTCCTCAGGGAATGCTTCTGCAGTGGGTGTGCAGACCACGCATTGAGAACTAGTATTCTGGAACATTCTAAGATCACAGCTCTCTGTGCTGATCCTTTTGTCCTCCAGGAAGCACAGGGCTTCCACACTCAACTTTATACTTGATTTTTTTTTTTATTTTGATTTTTTTATACTTGATTACTTTTTGCCATTTTGTTGGAATTTTAACCCAGCCTATAAATTCCTCTGGGCAGAAATTACACCTTCCACACTCCCTAGTCTCTCATTTTGTGTTTCGTTGAATAATGAGGACATTTCCAGTGTTGTCAATAATAGAACAAGGAAGGGGAAAAACTCAGATTGCCAACCCCAATAAACAGTGTCTACAAATGGACACCAGCCCTGGAATTCTCTCTAAAATTTGCATTTCCAGCAGCTTTCCAGGTGATGCCGATGGTCCAGGAACACCCCCACCCCCAAGAAGCACTTTCCTAGAGATTTTTAACGGATTAAGTGCATTCTGTCATGTAAGCCAGTTAACACGGTGCCTGGCAAGGGCTTCATACTCAAAAATGTTAATGTGACTTTTACTTAATAAATGCTCAGACAAATCCTGTTAGGGTGAACGAAATATTTATCAAACTCACTTAGGTATGCAGCTCTTTACTCATGGGGGATATATGGATTCTGGGGGGAAGCCGTGTGTCACTGCAGGGTGCTCAAGCTTTCCATGGAGCGAGTGTTCAGTAGAGGCCGTTCCCGGTCTGCCCCCACCCTGTGCCCCCCTCTTTTTGAACAGGTTCAGGAGCTGCTTACCAGCATATCTCAAAGCAGTGGCTCGTGGGACTTTAGGAGACCCCACATATAAGGTCCTAGAGGAGGAGGAGGCAAGGACAGTAGAGCTGTCCTGGACTGTGTCCTTTCTGAGCCAGTGCCCCCAGCCCTAAGGCACTGTGCGGTTGGCTGCTAATGGCTCCCAGCTCCCCATCCCCGGAGAACTGCTTTGGGGCAAATGGGAATGGTTTCCTTCTTTCCCCACCGGGCAGGGCATGGCCAGCGACTGGCTGATACGGGGTACCGGCCCTGGCTCCTGGCCTCAAGCTGGGATCAGCTCTGGTACACTTCAGGCTCCTGAGGTCCCAGGGAGTCAGGCTGAAGCTGGACTGTTTCGACCACATCACTCCTCAGCGGCTCCTTTCCTCACTGTCCTTCATCCCCTTTTTCCTGAGGGCACTTGGTAGGCCCCCATGTCTCAGGCTCTGCTTCTGGGGAGCCTGGCTCTATCGGTGCCCACTGGGAAATTTCTCCAGTTTGCCCCGGACACAGAGGGACTAGAAGATGACTCCATTTTAGCATAACATGTAGGTCTGAAAGAAGAGAGGAACTATGCCCGAAATTTCCGAGGAAGGATATACTTATATGTGAAAAAATTCTACAGGCGCCAAAAGAATATTTCCAGCATGCAGGACTGGTGACTCGGGAGCCTGATAGATTCTTTTGCAGGCTTCCATATGCATTATCCATGTCATGCTTCTGTCTGGCTTTCCCCAAGATTTTGACTTCTCTTTGCTGTCCTTCTCCTCTTTCCCAGCATCCCAGCGTTTGTATCCCCATGCATGTACATGGCACCTGGCATCTTGCTTGTGAGGTTTACTTTTCCACCTTGTCTCTGGGCTGTGGTCCATTTCTGGCTCCTGGCACCCTGCCCACTCCACCCCTCCCTGTGCCCACTCAAACCTGCTCAGTTGCCTGTGAGCCTGAATTTCGTGACTCTCTTCCTGCTTGATGAAACCTCCCTTTGTTTTCTCCCCTTGCATTTTCCTTCCTGCCTGTGTATGGGCCTGAGACCATGGTTGGAACCTGTGCTGCTTACACAGTCCCTCTGCTTAAATCCCTTCTCCACATTGCCATGGCGTTCTGGTAGCTGAGCCCGTCACCGTGCCTGGTCTTCTAGGATCTCCCCTGATCTCAGGTCCTTGGTGGCTGCTCATTTGTCTTGACCCTCAGCACCTACTTCCCCTTCTGTGTGGGCTCATCTCTCTCACTTAACCTTCATTTCTCCTTGCCGGGGGTCCATTGCAGTGCCATTTCCTACCATGGCTCTTGTCTCTGCTGCTCGTTCCTGTCCTTCTGTTGCCTGCTCCCAATATGACAAGTGTGATTATCAAAAGGTCTATTTTCCAGAGATTTTATAAGACAACCTGCAATTTCCTATCCTTCAACGGGAGAAAGCTTGGTGGTTCAGGGACTAAAGAGAAAAATGTGAATGGTTCAGGGAGATGCATTAGTCCTCTCTGGTTGTTCTGGAATGTGACATCATTATGAAGAAAAGCAAATAATACTGGAGGTCACATCAAGATAAAATTTTTTTTAAAGAATTTATTTATTTACCAGAGAGGGAAAGCGGGAGACAGAGGGAGAGGAAGAAGCAGGCTCCCCAGCTCAGCAGGGAACCCGATGCGGGATTCGATCCCAGGACCTGAGCTGGGATCATGACCTGAGCTGAAGGCAGATGCTTAAACTACTGAGCCACCCATGTGCCCAATAAAATTGAAACTAAGTGTGAAAAATGAATGTTTTGCACTTAATTGGTTCTTTGCTGTTTGTTAGTTTCTTAGGGATGATGTGACAAATTAGACTTAGTGGCTAAAACAACACAAATTTTATTACCTTGCGGTGTGGGGATCAGAGGTCAGAAATGAGTCTCACAGGGTTAGATCGAGGTGTTGGCCAGGCTGCATTTCTTCTAGAGGCTCTAGCAGAGAATTCGCTCTGACCTTTCCCAGCTTCTGGAAGCTGTCTGCATTCTTTGGTTCTCGCTTCTTCCTCCATCTTCAAGCCGTCAGTCATGTCACTCTGACCTCTGCTTCTGTCACCACATGTCCCACCTCTGGCTCTCACCCTCCTCCATCCCTCTCATGCGAGGCCCGTCATGATCACATGGGGCCCATCTCTGTCATCCAGGTTCATCCTCAGATCTCCAGATCCTGAGCTTAATCAACATCCTCAAAGTCCCTTTTGCCGTGGAAGGTGACGTATTCCCAGGTTGCAGGGACTAGCCCATGGACATTGTGGGGGGCTATCATCCCTACTCCACTTTTCATGGTTAGTTTTGTGCTTAATTTGGAGAGCTCAGCTCACACCAGAATGCGCCGTCATGGCTAGACGGTCTGTCTCCTTCCCATTGATGCATCATGAGAATGTCATAAAGTGGGCACATCCATTAGAGGCGTAAGGAAACCAAAGCCGAGAGAAATGAAACCAGGGCCCGAGGCTGCCCATATTGGCCGTTTGTGTGCATTTGTTTATTATCACTTCCTGTCCCGTCTTGCCCTGGCTCCCGCCCTGACCTCTCTCAAGTATGCAGTCTCCTAGGAGCTCCACCGTGACCACTGGGGGCTCAGCCACATCTGAGAGAGGTGGTCTGGGCTCTGGAAGCAGTTACAGATGAGGCGTTGTAGGCCAGATTGCTTTATTTTTTTATCAGCATGTTAGTTTTTTTTTTTTTCCTCCCTAAATTTTTAAGTACTTCTTTTTCCTAATGTCCAATATTTTTGTGAGATAAAACACATACCTCATATGTACGTTGTGGTTCTCATAAATTTTGTCACGTGAACGGTAGACCATGGCCATCTAAGGAGTTAGGATTTGTTTTCATCCAGGCAAGTGAGCTCATGTAACTTGGGTCAGGATTTGTGTTCCATTCCCCGAGTTCCCATCGTCAGGCGAACCAATTACTTATCTGGTAGGTCATCTGATCTCTGTTTTCTTCCTCAGTTTGCCTCCCTCCTGCCCTTTTGTCAGTGCCTTCCTGGTGATCTGGGTTATTTTCTCAAGCCTGTTGGCCCTGGCCAGTGCTTTTCTGCAGTGTTGATTCTGCGATTCACTTCGGGTGCCATTCAGAATCCTGCAGACGGTGCCCTTATTTGTTTCCCGTAATTCTTCTGGGGTTTCTTTTCTTCCTTTGTACTGTTCCGTATCCACTCACCTCTTGGCGGGTGCTCTTTACAGTTTGTGTGCTGGTACTGTGCTTGGTGTCTTTCTTGTCTCCCACATTTCTTGGTTGTTCAAAGCGTGGAGGTCTGAGGAAAATGTGTCGTGGCCTATCTGTGTCATGAGCTATCTGGCCAGAACATAGGCATTTTTGCTTATTTCCCCCTATGTGGCAGTCCTTCCTCTACCCCATCTTTGCCTTTTTTTTTCTTTTTTTTGGTCCCCAGCTAAGAAATTGGTGGCACATGGGTAGATCTTGGCCACAACCATTAACCGCTCTCTTCCACATGTGGGAATGAGTGTGCTAGAGGAGGTGAGGGTTGGGGAATCGTTACCCCACGTTAGAGCAACACGTGGTGTCTTTGGGCCAAGGGCTGATACCTGATGGCCTGCATTCAAATCAAATAGGTCTTTCCTTTATTTCCTTTATTCTTTTCAAGTATAAAAGTAGTGTTTGAAAGTCTAGAGAATGCCAAAAAGTAGGAAGAAGAAATCCAGCCCCTCCGATCTCCCCGTCACGTCCGGAGAAAGTCACACAGAAGCCTTGGCTTCTCCGTGTTTCTTGGGTGTTTGCTCCCTTCCCTCTTCTGCTGTTCCATCTCATTGCTTGGGGGCAGCTGAGCACAGTGGCTCTACCCCTTCTCGTGTCCCAGTCCCGACCCATCACTGATGGGCGCGTGGATGGGTGGAAGCAGGTCGTGTGTGTCTTGAGGTGTTTGCTGTGGATAGGAAGGGATGAAGATTGCATCATGGAAGTTTTCCAGGTGTGGGGAAACTCCTAAATCCTAAGGTTTCCCAAAATCCAAGCAGATGATGGAAGTGCTGTTTTACTTTTGGAAACGAAATAGAGGTAGGGAGGATAGGGTCTCAGTGAGAAGGTGCTTGACCCAAAGTCGGAAGGGCTGGATAAGGGACTTCCTTGGTCTGCATATTTACTGAGCCATGCTGACATTTGGATTCTGCTAAGAAGAGCAGTAATACCTCAAACAAGGCTGGGAGGATTAAAAAGGAGATTCAGGGTCTGGTGCTTGGAAGGTGCTTAAGAAATAGTCCCTCAGGCTGCATCCTCTGACACGGTGGTCGCAACACCGCTGCTATGGGAGGGGCTCATTCAAACTCAGAATATCACACCTGAAATCAGCACAGCACAGACGGAAACACGTGTGCATTCACCTTGATTCCACAAATGTTTTCCAAGTCCGGAAGTTGGGCACAGTGCCGGAGATACAAAGGGGCTAAAGGATGCTCTCGGGGAGCTCTGAGTCTAGTCTACAGGGGGACACGTGTAGGCCAAAAAACCCCCAAAACAACAAAAGGCTCAGAGCCAAATGCCAGCCTCAAGCTCAAACCAAGCGAGAAACCAAGGTATTAGGAGGAAGCCTGTGCCTTCTCTGCCTTCTCTCCTTGCCATCAGGCACTCCCCTCCCGAATCAGCTCATGAGCAGATTTATACTTTAGTCCAATCACTTGCAGAAGCCAGCCGGGGACAGTCCTTCTTATGGAAAGCCATGGCCCCGGGGACGTGGGGACAGGTGGAGCTTCCGAGCTGGGGGAAGCTCCCAGCCCCTGTGGGCCATAAGATGATGTGATTTCTCCTCCCCCTCCCTCCGTCTGTCCTGCAGCAATGGAATGGCAGGGACACGGCCCTCATGGTCACCCGCGTGGTCAACCACCGACGCTTTTCAGCCACGGTCAGCGTGGCCGACACTGCCCAGCGGAGTGTGAGCAAATACCGCTGTGTGATCCGTTCCGACGGCGGCTCCGGCGTGTCCAACTATGCTGAGCTCATCGTGAAAGGTGAGTGGCCCCTCCCATGGGGCTGGTTTTGCCGCCTGCCTGGGCCCCATCCTCAGAGGGTGGGAGGAATCCAGGGGCCTCCTCTCTGCTGCTGTTCCTCCTCCTGGTCAGTCCAGAGACAAGCCATTTCCAGTCTCCCACTCCCACCCTGCAGAGAAAGGGGCGGGTTTTCTGTAAAATCATGCATGTTGCATGTCTAGTCCAAGTTCACTCTTATTATAGGGTCTACCTGTGCAAGCCTCTGGGGTATACAACACAGAAGGGGTCTCCAGATTTGGCTTTATTTTGTGTTGAAAATTTGAATGAGCCAACGTCCTTGTGTTTCGGTGGTGGTCTACCCCTGTGTTCGGAGAGTACAATTGTTTCTGAGGGACTTTCTTTTTTTTAACTGAAAACTTGATTTAATAACAATATTTTGGAAGGACTTTCGAAATAAATACCCCCCCACCCCCCTTGGCCATGATTCAATTCTTTCCAATTTTCTTGTTCTTGTTCACCTTGAGGTATTGTCGACATGCTTTACATTAAAATATGCACGTTGCTGCCTTCTCTGCTCCTTCCAAGGAGCTGGATCTCCAGTTTATTTCTGAAAGTTTATATAATCTTTTTTGTAATGCTTAATGTTTATATATTGTTTCATCAAGTGAATCACCCTATTTCTTAAAATCTCCCCATTTGTAGTCATTTACATAATTCCAGGTGTTTCTGTTTTTATTTTATCTTTCCTCTGTGCATCAATTAACACCTCAATGGGGTTCTTCCAAAGAGAACATTTTTATTCTATTGAACCAGATTATTGCCTTGGATAAATGCCCTAGGGGTAGAGTTGGTAGGCCAAAGAATATGAGCATCTTTATGGATTTTTCTTTGTGTTGCAATATTGGTTTTGCCAAAAAAAAAAAAAAAGGGGGTTGACAGTTTACACTGGAAAACTGCAGCGTGTAGACGTACTCATTTTCCAGCGTCATGTTCACCGATTAAAATTTTAAAATAGCGTAATTTAGTGAACGAAATAATGAAGCTATTCATTTCATGTTAGCTGTGGAATGTTAGCCAGTGTGTTTGAAAGTGAAAACATGGATTGAACCCCTTCTGTCCCCCCCGGAAGTCTCCTGAGTTTGTTTCCTTGGTCAAAGACCAGTTGGTGTGAGGGCCTTGACCCCTAGTTGCTGGCCCCTTGACCTCTAGTTGGTAGCCCTGCCTGAACTTAGGCTGGGAGCTGTGATCTGAGCCTCTCCCTCCTGGGCTGTCCTGACTCGAGGTGGATAGTCACATGGCTGACCATTTGTCATCAGTCAGGTCTGAGCTTGAATGTCGCCATGCCATTTTCCTCCGAGAGGATGTCCTCAGCCCCCACACCAGCTGGGTGCCTTCTAGCAGGTCACCTTGTCCCTTGTTCTACATAGCACTTACCATGCTTCAAAATTATATTTTTCCTTTATTCGTGTTCTTGGTAATTTTCCATCTTGTCCTTTAGAACCTGAGTGTGGCGAGAATAGGAACATTTTGTTGTTGTTGTTGTTGTTGTTGTTTGGTTCATGGTTCACAGCTACCCCCAGGCTTAGCCAAGTGCTTGGCTTCGAACCGGCGTTCGGCCATTTGGACCTGTGCAGTTGGTCATTTCACAAGGCTCAGCCTTAAAATACTTGTTGAGTGATGGATGAGGGAATGAATTATTGGCCTCAGCAGAGACTCATTTCGTCTCCATAATGCCATGAACACTTAAGCTGAAGATCAACAAATTAGGCAGTCATGAACAAAACAACCAACAGGGGGAAAAAAATCTTAAAATCATTTACATTGAATGCCATTAATATATACAAGAAACCATCATTTCAGTCACATTAGCCTCATATATTTGCTTTTTTGGTGCTGTAAGATTGATTTCCATGACATGGCGGCCTTTTGCATGCCTCTTGGCACTCAGTGGCTCTGTAACTTCCAGAGCTGCCCCTTCTGGAAGCTCTTCAGACCTCTTCCGTAGCAGCCTTGCATGCTGTAGTGGGAGCCCACCAGAGGATGGGCTGTGTCCACTCACGCCCTCCACAGGCTCGCCCACACCTTTTAGGTGCCTGGCACGAGCTGATAAGGAGATAACGGGCTGAGTGACCATGGCCACTGCTGGAGCACTCTAATCTTTCACACACACCAATGGAACCAGAAGGTGCTGGGTTTATTCTCCCTTTGCATCTCTCCCTGAGGACAAGGGGGAGGTGTGGGACGCCAGATCTGGAGGCCTTTGGGGTAGAGGATGCGATTTCCATGGGGAAACATCATGCCCTTTGTTTGGAGGGTGGCCAGGGTTTGTTGAGACAGTGGCTTATCCTTTGTGGACTGTGCCCCCTGGGCTGGGGTTCGGGCTGGGGGTGAGCAGTGCACTGGTCACATGTGGTACTATAATCCCAGAGCCACAGCTGTGCCCAGTGCCTTCCCCTGCAGCCCTCACACGTCCGTGCTGGGTGACACGCTGGCTGGCCACCTTCGGAGGTCTCCTTCATGGTGTGTGCCCCCTGTGACCTGGTCCCTGTTTATTATACCTCCATGAAATCTGTTAAGTTGCTCCTGTCGGTGATAGTAAGAAAGGCTACGAGGCAAATGGATCCGAGAGATGAACTTTATTGCAAACACCCTCGGGCGAGGTTCTGCGACTCACAGAAAGAGAGAGAGAGAGAGAGTCAGGGAAGTCGCGCTGGGAGGGAGTTGGTGAGGTCCTTTTATCAGGGTGAGGTAGGGCATAGCCTTGCGCCCATATAAGGTATGTGGTGATCAGAGGGTATGGGGTGGGGAAAGTGTATCCGACCAGAATGAGGCATGGGCTCGAGTCCAATGGCAAGGTATGTGGTGATCCGAAGGCATGGGGCGGGGGAAGTCCGTGATGGGCAGTTTCCAGTTAGGAAGTTCCTGGGTGGAGAGTTTCTGTTTCCTGGCGGTGACGTGGAGGCCGCAGTAAGGATGGCGGGAAAGTCCGCCATCTTGGAGAGGGTTGGCGGGAAGGTCCGCCATTTTGGAGCCCCGGTTTCCCAGCTGGCCCATCAAAATCCTTTATGCGATAGCACTTTTTTTGGCGACCATTTTTGCCCCCTTTTTGTATTCAGTAGGTGGCAAGCTAGGAGCTGGGCCCCTCGAATGTGGAAGTCCCTTCACATACACGGTCTTGTATAGTCCTCTAGTTGTGGCGCTGCACTTTGGGTGTATTTTAATTTATTTCACAGTGGGGAGAGCAACCACAGCCAGGCTGAGAAACCGTCCTGAGGGGCAGAGCCAGGGTCCGGCCCGGGGCTGGCTTCTGCTCTTTCAGCCGTAGCTGGAGGGCCTGAGGTTTGGGGCCTTGTTGGCACCTGCTATCGTGATGTTATAAACAGTGTTGAAAGGGTCCAGACTGCACGCAGAGCTCATGACACGTCTCTGGACCTGTGGCTAACTTGCCCTTTTAACTCCTACTTCTCCCATCGTTGGTCCCCACCTCTCTGGAACGGAGGGTTTCCTACTTCCCATGCTCCCAGAGAAATGAACTTAACCCTTTTTACACACACACACACACCCACACATACAGACATACCCCTACACACGCAAGAAAATGAAAGGCCAGGGACACCCAGAGCAGCAGGAATTAGCAGGAGCCTGATCAGAGGAAGCCGGTCACCCTGGATGTCTGCCAGGAACCCATGGGAAGGCAGCAAACCGGAGCATTTGGGAGCAAGTGTCTTATGAAGAATGACTCACTGGCCTCTTAGAGCCCCTTGCCATGACGTAGCAGGATGGTTACATACTTTAGTACTGAAATGCTTACATTTGAGGGAAAAAAAGAAAAGGGAAAAAAAAAACCAACAAAGAATAAACATAAATCTTCCTTCTTTCAGGGAATGGAGAAGCCTTGAGAAAACAAAAAAAATATTCTCAGGGGCTAAGTCTTCTCCCAGGGGATGGTGCTGCTGCCCAAACTGAGTTCCTTGTTCCTGGTTTATACCACACAAATGCCCTGGGGCATGGTGGGGGCAGGCAGCTGACCTGGGCCTGTCATGGAAGGAAAACCACCCCTGGGCAGGTTTTTCTTCCCCAGATTTTCTTCACTTCATTCCAATTCAGAAACAGGAAAGAACTCTAGAGCCCCAGTCTGTCAATTTAAATCCTGACCCCATCTCGTCCCAGCTCTGTGACTTTGAACATCACCCTCTTCCAGCATCAGCTGGCTCATCTGGGAATGGGAATGTAGGGTTCCCTACCTCAGAGTGGTGTGTGTCCTGAGGATTCAAGGAGACAGTGTGTGTAGCCGTTCTTAGAGAGGGGCTTGGGCCATTGCCCTAGAAGCATTTGTTAATAAAAAATAACTTGTCGAGGTTGGTGGGATTTCCCAGGTAAGGAGGTAAGATATGGTGAGGGGCTGGGTGGGTGGGCCTCCTCTGCAGAGGGCCACTGGTGGTCTCTCCCCATACAGTCCCGTGCCAAGCATAGGGAAAGGGAGGGAGGAGATATAAAAGTGGGCATCAACATGTGGGCTTTGGAAGTTTGGGTCATGGGGTCCATGCTAGATCAGACTCCCTGGGTCCCCCCCGGAATCCACCAGTGATGAGTCAGGAATCTGGGAGCCAAGGAGACGTTAGCTGGTTCTTCTTGGGCTCAGCCGTCTGACCACGTGGCATCATTCCTTCAGAACTTGGGGGTGGGAGGTCGCAGGGCCCCTCAGTGCCCAAGGGTGCCAGGAGCTGGATGGAGGCCCCTCTGATGGTATCCGTAGCAGGTGCTGTCGCCACACCAAGCAACATCTCTCTCTTAGTTGGTGTGTTTATGGCTGGCTGGCTTGTGATTCGTGTGCTTTCCCGGGATTGTGAGCATCAGTGCTTTCGAAGATGCCTTGTAATTTGAATGTGGGTAATATCAAATTCTCGGGGCAACGCAGATCAAAATGAAAGCAAATTGGAATTACTTAATTCTGAAGAGCTGTTTATTGAGTTGCAATAATGTACCTGGGTATACGTTAGATTACTCTGTAATTGAGATTTCGCTCAGTTGACAGTCCAGCCCCTCAACCTGCCTGTTCTGGACCAGTGCTCACAAATGCACTTATTCTCTCCCTGTTTCTGGGTTTCCTTCTATCTTTGAGTTCAAGATGCTCTCACTTATCCCAAGCTTTATTCTGTAGGAGTCAGGGGGCTCCTGGGACATAGGTGTCTTCAACCCAACTTATGCAGATAGGGACCTGGTGAAAATTTGCTAACATAAAAATTTGTTGTTAGTAGTGATTTTTATTTTTTTAAGATTTTATTTATTTATTTGACAGAGAGAAATCACAAGTAGGCAGAGAGGCAGGCAGAGAGAGGAGGAAGCAGGCTCCCTGCCAAGCAGAGAGCCCAATGTGGGACTCAATCCCGGGACCCTGAGGTCATGACCTGAGCCAAAGGCAGAGGTTTAACCCACTGAGCCACCCAGGCGCCCCTTGGTAGTGATTTTTAAATCCATCTTCCGATTCCGTATTAACAACCTACCATGGACTCAGAACCATCTTATCAATATGTGAATTCGTGGCCAGAGGAAGTCGAAAGTCGAACACTATGAGTCAGGTGCTCTGAATTAAATACTGATGTTGACTTCCTACCTGGGCAGCTTAGTAGGGTCAAGAGTAGGGATTTTGGTTGGGAGTGTACCTGAATTTCAATCTTAGTTCTGGCCCCAGCTTTCTGGGTGACTTCAGGTCAATCATGTGTTCCCTCTGGGCCTCAGGCTCCTCATCTGTTCAGTGGGTGAGTGTATCTCATTGGATCCATTATGAGAGGGAGGATCCCCCCCCCCGAAGTTGTGTCTGTAAGTATCAGTAATCATATTTTTCTTAAGTACATTGGTTCTTTTCCTTGTCCCACATAAAGGAACAGTAACTTGTATGATACAAAGTTAAGTTTAGCCATCTTAAGGTCTGTCTCTGAAATAGGATTGAGGTCACCAAATGCAGCCTGTTGCTCAAAGTCAGTTGCAGAAATGCTTTATTGTGCTGCACTGTATTTTTTTTTTTTTAACACTGTGTTCCAATATTTAAAGGCCTCCTGAAATCGCGTCAGCCTGGGCCACATTGCGCCTGCAGCGGCAGCCCTGGGTGAATGTGGCTATGCCGTTCTGGGACACACACTGCACAGCTGACCATGGCCCTTCCTTTGGCCCATTTTGCTGAAGTCACTAGTTTGGTTTCTGGAGGCCTTTGAGTTTACAGCTTCTGGTTTAGAGATTGCATGGCTGGAGTAGCAGCCTTGTTCCTGTGTTCATTTGTTTGATAGTTTATTGAACCCCAGCAATGGGTCAGAGAGTGTGATTAGCCCGTAGTTTAGTGGGAAGAATCCCGCAAACCTGTGATGAATGGTCATTCAGTTCATGTTGGGTACCTACCGCACTTACTGATCCTGTTAATAACAGTATTCTGTAGGGGCTGTTAGTGTGTTCCTTTTACAGATGAGGGCACAGAGGCTCAGAGAAGTTAAGTAACTGTCCTAATGTCACACAGCTTCTATGTGATGGAACCAGGATTTAAAGCCAGGCCTGCTGGTGCCTTAGACTGTGCTCTGTCTTCCGTATGTTTCTTAGAAAATTCAATATAGTAGCACTGTTGTCAGTGTGAGCTGAGGAAATGGAGGGTGGGACACTTGATGCCATTTGAGAAGGTCCTAGAAAGTTCTTCTAAGTGCTCCCATCTGCGAGGACACCTCAGGCAGGCCCTTGAGTGGGGGCGGCCCGGGGCAGTTTTCAGACACGGATGGGTGACAGGTTTGAGGTTGCAGTTGTAGGCCAGTGGACATACTGGAGGTCCTTGTCCTAGAGTAGAGTGGGAGCTTTATTCTGTAGGAGCCAGGAGGCTCTGCGGGAACCCCATCCATGGTCCATAGACGGTAGGATGCCGCCATCTGTTCTTCTCTTCTGTGGTCCTGACTGTGACCAGTGGAAAGCCATCGTCAGGCAGGTGGCCGTGGTAAGACACAGCCTCAAGATCAGAGAGGAGAAGTGAAGATCAGAGGCAAACAGGACAGGGGCCCCTCAAAGCAGGCTTGGCAGGAATTAGAGTGTAAGAGGTTTGTTTGGGACATGAGGAGGTGCGGTGAACACAGAAGGCCTTTTCAAGCACGTGACCGTGGTGGGCATCTGGAGCGCAGTGTCCCTGGGGAAGCCGAGCATTCAGCATCCATTCCTTGGGGGTGAGAGAGCTGGGATATTCGTACCCCAGTCCCCACCAGTCAGTGGTGGAGGGCTGCTCCTGGGGTGTTAACCTCCTGGTACTTCAGGCTTGTTGGGTAGGACGGGGGGGGGGCTCCTGGAGAGAGCTCCTTTGGAAAGAGCACACAGCCATTGAGATTCAGATGGGACCGTTGGAACTTGGTCCCCACTCACTGAAGAAATAAGGCCCGAGAGAAGGAGGTGGGGGAATCCAATAGCTGGTGCGACACGGACTTGGTGGCCTCTGCCAGCTTCCGATGAAACCGAGGCTGTTGGCCCGTCCGTGCCTCATCAGTGACAGTGGAGCCAGGAAGGGCAGCTGCAGGCTGGGAGACGACACAGAGCCAGGACCCACTCTAAGCATTTTGCTTGGGCAGCCACAGGAGTTCTTCAAAGGCCACTGTCACACCTGGACTCGGAGCGTGTGTCCCTGTTCTCTGCCAGCCCTCAGAGGCTAGGAGGGAGGAGCTGGGGAGCTGTATTGCTCAACAGTCAGAGAGTAGGCTTGGGATCGAAGAGCCTGGGCTAGAATCTGGCCTTTGCTGTGTAAACCTACTACCTTGGTTTACCTGGAATCCGGCCACTCTCCACCATCTGTGCTGTCAGCATCCTAGACCAAGGGGTTAGCACACCTTTCCTGTACAGGGCACGGTAATCAGTATTTTCAGCTTCATGGCCCGTATAGGCTCTGTCATAACTATTAAATTCTGCTGTTGTAGCAAAAGCCATAGAAAAATGTAAATAACGAGTGTGGCTGTGTGCCAGTAAAACTTACAGAAATGGGCGGGGGTCTGGATTTGGCTCGCAGATGAGTGTGCCATTTTCTGCACAGGACCAGCCCTTCCCTCCTTTCGGCTGGATGACTCTACCAGCTCTTTCCCTCTCTCATTCCTGTGCCACTGAGGTCCAGCCTTTATGTGGCAGGCTGTATGACAATTTGAAAACAAGTTAAGTTATGGCATTTCATTGTTCAAAACCCTCCAGTAGACCTATCTCTCACTCAGAATAAAATCTAAACTTCTTAAAGTGGTTTCTAGATCTGGCTCCTTTGTCTCTTTGATTTCCGACCTCCTGCCTCTTGTATTTGTCCTTTCATCTTCTTCATTAGCCACACTGGTCCATTTCCTCTTCCTTAAACCACACCACGATAGTTCTGACCTCAGGACCTTTGCACTTGCTGTTCTCTCTTAGCCTAAAATGCTTTCTTTCTGCATAATTACATGGCTCATTTGTTCTATTCATACTAGTCCCTGCTCAGACATCAGCTTCTCAGAGAACCTCCCCTGAGTACCTTATCTAAAATAGCACCCATCCTACCACCTGTAATGCTCTACCATTGTTCCAGTCTGTGGTTTTCTTCTCAGACTTTATCACTGTTTGCCATTGTCATTTACATTTCTGTACTGCATAATCTCCTGAAGGCAGAAGCTCTGTAGGTCTTGCTTCCTGCTGGATCCAGGATACCTGGCATACAGAAGGGGCTCGAACATTTGCTGTATCCAGCAACATTCTCAGTGCTTCCTCCACAGTCGTGCAGTAGCTTTGCAGATTCTTCCTCACACCTTCCGTTTCCAAGGTTCTCGTTAACTTAGGTTTCCCTCCTGTCTCTGGGAAGGTTCCACCTTCTTTATGGATACCACTTTTTATCTTTTCCTTTTAGTCTTGCTTTCCTTTGCTTTATTCTTTTCTTCCTGGCTGTGGGAGCCATAAGATTTACAGTTCCCTGCATTACTCGTGTGGCCTCTGCTTGTCCTGCTTTGTTGCAATTTTGAAGTCTCAGTTGACCTGCCATGGCCATGCTACTTATCCAGTCTACCATTCTCATGGGGCCATTCTCATGGTCATTTAAGAAACCTCTGGGCCTTCTTCAGTGCTGATCGAGGGAAGGCTTGTCTCAGGGTGAACCCTCCCTATTCCCCAACCAGTCCTGTCCACTTGAGTGTACCTGCTTCAGCCCATGTCTCCAAGTCTCGGCCCACCTGCACCCCCCACCCCCATTTCTGACCTTGACTTTCCAGAAAGATGCTAAGAAACCAGAGCACTCCCATCTTCTTTGCAGCCTTCATGTTCAGTAGGAAACTGATCCTGCAGTCAGACGTTCTACCACTGAGCTATACCCCCAGTAGGAAAATAATCCCGATGCTTGGGTGCTTAGTTTCGTCTTCCTTCAGTCTTAACTTTTATTAATGGGTTGTGTTTATGTTATTATTATTACTATTACTATTACTATTGCCATGGCTGCTATTGGCAAGAACAACTAGATAGCAAATCAGAGGTCTTGGGTTCCAATCTTGTATTAGCTACGTGAATTAGGAATGTCAACTCATGACTTTCTAATTATAAAAAGGAGCAATGGTGCCAAGCCCCCTACATTTGAGGGAGGGGTTTCACAGATACGCTCATCCCGTGTAAACAAAGTGCTGCTCATATGTTTATGCTTTGTCTTCATCAATCCCCATCCGCGCCCCATTTGCCAGCTGCCCAGTCTTAGCCCCAACTCCCTCCTCCTTGCATAACGTCACTGCTAGGTTCTCATGGGAAGAGAAAAATGACAGATGGAAAGAAAGTGGGAAACTTAACTTGAGCATATGTGTGTGGGGGAAGGCGAACTGGGAAAAAAAAATCTATGTATATTGTATTCTATATGGGCACAAAGACCAGCTTATTTTTAAAAAAGAATAAATGTGGATAAATAAAACCTGACAAGTATTGGTTTCCTTGAATTATTTTGACTACTTTATCAGCTGCGTGCTGATGTGTTGCGTTAACACTTTTAACGCATTTGGAAATTAAATCAAATGGCAATTGCATTAAATCCTCATTCACTTGGAACATTACCCTCCTGTGTTCAAATGGAAGAACTATCTGGGGTATGGGATGAGCTGCAAGGTCTGTAGTTAGCTGACATTCGTAGACCATTTCTTGCATGCCAGGCATTGCCCTGGATATTTCACAGAAGGTTCTGTTAAATTCTCACCTGCTCCCACGTTTCAGATGAGGATGCTGAAGCCTGATTACCCAGCCTACTTAGAGTCTCACTGCCTGAAATCTGTCCT
Organism: Mellivora capensis; assembly: GCA_004024625.1. NCBI lineage: Eukaryota > Metazoa > Chordata > Mammalia > Carnivora > Mustelidae > Mellivora > Mellivora capensis. The sequence continues at coordinate 47,239 of PISX010004107.1, read as the reverse complement.
CTTCCTACTGTAACAGAGACTTTTTTTTTCTGGCTCTCCTAATGCTAATTTTCTGTAATATTCTATTCTGTGGCAGATATTCATGGAATATCGCTTCTGAGAACCTCAGTTTTAGGCCCAGTTAAACTCAGTTAAACTGTGGACTCCAGATTTGGAAGGGATGCTGCAGGTCATTTTCTCTGTCCCCGCCCTGGAACTGAATTCCCCTCTGTATGGCCTCCATAGACCCTTCACCGGGGGTTCTTCTGTCCCCCAGGGGGATGTTTGGCAATGTCCAGAAACATTTTTAATTGGCATACCTTGGAGGGAGTGTGTGGGGGCTAGAGATTTTGCTAAATGCCCTACAAAGCACAGAACAGCCTCCATGGCCAACAGTTAGCCAGTCCCAAGGGCCAGTTGAGAAACCCTGCCCCTTCCTCCTCCCCTTGGGATGGTCTCTTTATCTCTGATGCTCTGCACTTCAGCTGCAATCCTCTGGGCTTCTGGCGGCTATGGTGGGGGGCGGTGGTGAGATGTGGGAGAAAGAAGGTAGAGCTAATTTTGTGGCTGTTGAAGGAGCAATTCAGCTGGTCTGAGTCACAGTCTCGGAAAAATTGACATTGACTTGTGGTTTATTGTGACTTCTGCTCCTGTGGCCTCTCCTCTCCCATTTCCCCACTAAATACCCATGGAGATGCAGTAAAAGGAAAATGCAAGCTAACTACCTACTGCTGGGAGTGTGAGAGTCTCTGGCTGTCAGTAAAGCTGCTTTGTGTGTGCCAGACACATGAGCCTCCCCTTCCACTGAGTGGAGCTGTGATTCAGAGTACCACCTTGACCAAGGACTACATTTCCCAGCCTGCCTTATTCTCAGTGGGACCATGTGATTCACTCCAGCCAAAGGAAAGTGAGTAGAAGAGCATTCAGAGCCAGAATGTCTAAAAAGTAGGTGGTCATTCTCCACATTCTTTCTTCCCTCTTTGGTTGGCTGTGTGCAGATGACTCTAATCCCCTGGAAGGCCAGAGGAATCAAAATATTGAAAAATTCAGGATCCCTAAATCACCCGATGGAGAAAAATCACCTGCTAAGTGGGTCTGCTATTAAAGCAATCATGAATTATTATTGTGAAGCTACTGTGCCTTGAGGTCTGTTTGTTATAATAGCATTATATTAACTGATACAGGTTGGATCAAGAAAGGTCATTAGCAGCCTCCCCAGGCCTATCCTTTTGAACCAAAGCTTTCGGTCCTACTTCTGAAGAGATGAGAAGATACTTCTCTTCTCTCTCATTGATACTGGGCACAAAAGTATACCTGATGGCTGGACAATTATCCTTTTTTTCAGGTGTTGCTTTTTTTTTTTAAACTGTCAAAAAAATTTATCTTTCTGACCGTTACTTATTGATGTAGAGTCTACAAATTCCAGAATGACACAGGAGGGCAGAAATTGCTTGTTTACGTTAAGGAAAGGGGATGGGCATGGCCTTGGCTGTGGCACGTGGAACTCAGGAGCAGTGGGAACTCAGGCAGGGTCTGGCCAGATGGGACAGCTTGGAAGCCCTATCCAGAAGAGAGGGTCTTACGTTAGAAAGGATTCTGAGGAGCAGTGATGACCTTGACAGGTGTATTACAGGGTAAAACCCCAGCCCCACGTGAGGGAATGTGAGAGCAGAACGGCAGGGCAGGGAGTGGGCTGAGGCTCTGGTCCCATAAGGACCTGGGGCAATAGGCAGGCTGTCCAGGTGAACAGCCTGAGTCAGCCCAGTGTGGCTGGGAGAGCTGTCCTTGTGCCTGGTGCCCCCCCTCCCCCTGGCCCAGCACACTACCTCTCCAGCCACGTCAGTCTACCTACCAGTGGAGCTCAGGGATCCCAACGGTGAGTGGAGGGCATGGGGAGAGGAGGAAGAGCACAGCACTTGGCACTTCAAAGCAAGCCCCAGCAGTCACTTAGAAGTGATCTTCACCATGGCAGCACGTTTAAACATTAAGTAAAAACAGAACTGGACCAAGTAGTGAGATGCCGATGCCAAAAAGCAGTATTTTAGCAGTTGGCGGGGGCGGGGGAGGGCAGCAGGTTCCCATTGTAATCGGTGGGGTTCGTTATGCCCAACTGCCTTGTTGTTAAACCCCGCACTCCTGTCCCCTGCCCCAGGTGTGCTGCCATCCGGATTCAGGGAATTCCAAACCAGTGTTTTGGTGAGGTTTAGCCTAGAAGGAAGGTAGCTCCCATTTTACCGCTAATTAGCTTCGAATGACCATTTCTCTGGGCCTCTGCTTCCCTGTTTGTCATAAGCGAGGGCTGTATTACACAGGTGGGTTTCAAACTTAGTCCCCCCCAACCCCGAAACAATAGGATGTTTTCCATAAATATTGTGGAAAACCAGTGACACAGCTCTGTGAAATCATGGGACTCTTAGACTGATACAAAATTTCTGTTTCGCCACCACTTGGGCAGGTGGATTTCTTTGCTATTTAAAGGTGTTTTGTTGGTTGGTTGGTTTTTGAATGCATATGATCCTCATCTGTCTTCATACGTTTCTGGACCCTGGTAGCAGCGGGGCTAGGGTTTGGCCTCTTCTCTTTTAAATGAAATTTGCTTGTAGCAGCTTTTCGTTATTACTCAGAGTAGCAGTTCTCCTGTTTTCTCTGTGTATGTAGAGCCGGATGTGATTCACAGCCCAGTAAATGGGCTTGCTCCTTTCTGATGGAGGTTAGCCTGGTGGTATGGAGCAGACGCTTACTAGCCGAGTGGTTCTTCATCTGTTCTCAGAAGGGAAGGTCTCCTGTTTGAGTCAATTGCTAGCAATATGTGCCCTGTGGTTTGCTCTTCTCATCTCTAACATAAATGAGAGGGGGAGCCGCTGGAGTCCCATGGGGCAGGACCGGGATTTGGCTGCCTCTTACCAGCTGTTGAAAGTGCCCTTCCTAAGGGAAGGCCGGAAGGCTGTATTTTAGAACCTGGCAAGGGGCTGGGTTTGGCTCCTGGCTCTGCCTGCTTTTTGCTGTTGAATTAGCCTCCGCAAGGGACCGAGCCTCAGTTTCTCCATCTCTAAAAGGGAAAGAATGATGTCACTTGCTTTGCATTTTCTGAGGCTAAGTGAAACAAAGCATAGAAGTCCAGAGTGTGGGACCTACTTCATGCCCCTAGGGAGGTTCAGAGACTCTTGTAACAATATTCTTTGTTCTCTGTATCATTTATTCTTTCTCCTGGCTAGGCAGGAAGGTTGCATTTCCCAGACTCCTACATCTAGCTGGGGCCAAAGGAATGTGTGCCAAAGAGATCTATGTCCCTTCAAGGCCAGACCTATACAAAATCTGCCATGCACCAGCTGCCCTGTCTTTTGCCGTCCTGTTGTGACACTGGAGACCATGTGAGGAGGCAGGTGGATGCAGGATGCAGGAGGCAGGTGGATGCAGGATGCAGGAAGAAGCTGCATCCCTGAGTAATGTGCAGAGCCTGGCACCATGCCTCCATCCATAACCTCATCTGGCTGTGGGGTCTGTGAGCAGTAGCTGAACTAGCCATGACCCATATCCCTTACTCAGGTCTCTCCTATCTTGATGACTTACAGAGAACTCATTCTAAGGTTTCCACTGGTATAGTGGACAGAACTCACAGCATCAGGATAGTGCCATATTTCCCACATATGATTTTGTGGGAGCCTGACAGCGGTCAGAGAAGGATTCAGTGAGTTTGAGTTCACAGTGAATGGAGTTAGCTGATTCCCTCTGCCTGATGCCGTCTGGACTGGCTCATCTCAAAGGTGCTCCTGCTCTCTGGGCACTGCTGCTCCAGGCACGTCTATACTCATTGCTGTGAGGTTTCCTTTGGGGATGTTGAGCTTACAGCCCCCTTTCCCCTTCAGCTTTGTTTCCCTGCTAGACTAATGTTCTCCATTAAGTGACCAAGGAAGTCTGAAGACTGAGGGACAAGGGTGGCTCCTCCAGCTATCTTTGCCTATCTCTGCTGAATCCTAGGATCTGTTGATTTTATTCCTTGACTTCTGCAATAAGCAGGGATGGAGGGACTCCTGGTTAGCTCCTGGTCCCCAGTTTCCTAATGGGCTGCCCTGCCATTTTCAGAAGCTGTGGTGAGACAGCTTGTAGAAACACCTGTGTCATTGACTTTGCATGAGAGAGCCCGTGACCAGTGTTCCTGGGGTTGGATCTTAGAGGAGCTCTTGTAACCCCCAATTTGTCTGCAGCCAGGATGTCAACAGAAGTTCACCTGCCTTTTGAGATTTGGGTAGAATGAGGTCTGTTTCCAATGTTTTCATATTTCTAGGGACTCATGATATGGTCACTTCTAACTCGTTGGTTTCTATCCTTCTGGCTTTCAGTGTCAGTTACTTCTTAACTCTTTGCACCTTCTCTCTGCTCTACACCATCCAAACTTGGAATTCAGTACTCTTTCCTCAATTTTCCTTCATTCTTCCTTTGGCATATACATGTACACACCCACTTTTTGAGCTGTGGCCGACTTTGGAGGATTTAGGGCAGGGGAAGGGAGTTATAGCACAGCAATGTGGGATGTGGGGTGTGCCTGCTCTGGCAAGTGCTCTGGCCATCCCATCAAGAAGTTCTTGGTGGCTGCTGTCTCCGCTGAAGGCTTTGGCCTCCTGCCCTGATGCCCTGCCTCCTCTCCTCTCTTGCATCCTCAGAAGCTCTGAGGCAGAGCAGTCTGGCAGCAGACAGTTGCTCTGGGACCTGTTTGCACAGCTCATTTCTGCCAGCCCCACTTTGCCAGTTATTTCCCCATTGGCTTTGGATTAATTCTGTCTGGCAGATGCAGGACTCTCCCCTTGCCTTTCTTGTGCATCTCTGAACTGGGCATCGTTTTACTTGCCTATGACCTCAAGACTCAGCTGGAGATCTCTGCAGACTACAGCCCTGCCCACACCCTCGCCCTTGTCCTGCCCAAGGTTATTGACATAGTCAAGGGCAGGGGTGTCCAGCATCGGCTGCTGTGAGGTGGGGATGGAAAGGGGGAGCCATTCTCATTCTGGGCCCTCTTAGGGCTGAGTGGCACTGCTCCTTGTCTAACTGGATACAGCTCTAGAAGGAGAGTGTTGGTACATGTCCCAGGGATGTCCATGCATGGGGCTGCCTCCGTGTAGAGTCACATCCCAAGTCTCTAATGGTAGAATCAGAGCACTGTCTCCTTTCTGTGTTTCCTGTTCTGCTGGTTCCTCCTTGATGTATTTCGTGTATATGCTCATGGGGAATGGTGGGGGCAACTCGGGGGGCTGGTGGCTTCAGGTCCACACCTTCTACTTTAACCACCTCAAAGCTAAGAGAGTTTCCTTCTCTCAGTGTCTGAATGTCAGTCTCATGAGAGGATTCTGATTGTCACTGCCTGGGTGGATAACCAATGCTGGACCAGCTGTTCTGCCCAGTAGCATGAAGAAGGGCCCTGTGGCAACCATGTGTCCTCATCTGTGGCCAGCAGGGCAGGATGTGAGGAATTGAGGTGTTCTGGAAAGATGTGGTGGGGAGGGAGCCTTCCCCTAATGAGGGGTTCTGGGCAGACAGAAATCAGGCGGGTGCAGGTGGGGCACCCCTGTTGTGTGTGCTGCTCTGCTGGGGCTTTCTAGAGTGGTAAGGGGAGAATTTAGGATGGGCTCGTAGGCGTGGTCTACAATCTGGGTCCCTTGGTTTCAGACTTAAATAACAGTGATGCACTTTGTTTTAATGAATTTCACTCTGATGCATGACCATTGCAGAACCAGATACCTATCTGTGTCTATCCCTTTCTGAGTCCAGTCTATCTTTGTCTCTGGACCTCTGCTTCCCAACTTCTGTTCTCGCTCCCACCAGCCCTGTCCTTCTTTCAGAAGGTCACAAATGGTAACTGGCTCCCTGTGCCTGCTTGTCAGTGCCGTCTGGTGGGATGTTTCCTCTTGGGAAACTCTGCTCCCCTACCCTGTCCCCTCTCCCTCTCTGTCCTTCCCAACTTCTTACTCCCTCTGTCCCTGCCCTCTGAATCTCAGCCTTTCGTCACTTCCTAATGCCTGGTTACCTGCCAGCATTTGGGGCAGCACCAGTCTTGTCCGCACCAATGGAGCTGTTGGCGGTGGCTTCCCCAGTTCTTCTACCTTGGGAATGGCCTAGGGCTGTACAAATGGGTGGCATTGGCACCTTCCTGTGAGTCTTCTTTTATGGTCAGGGACATCAAGCAGTTAACTCCATTTACGACTTTGTTAAATCAGTACAGAAATATATGCCTGGGCGATGCTCTCTCCAAATGCCCCTATTAACTGATTGGTCAATGAGGCAACTATTTATTATACACCTGCTCTGTCCCAGGAATCTTCTGGACCCAACGGATACACCAAAGATCTGTGTGGGGGCAGATTTTTTGTTATCTTGAAGTGTACATTCTGGAGGAGGAGAAAAGAAGGAAAGGAGTTAATAAGTGAGATCATTTCAGAGAGTGTTAAAAATGTGGTTCTTAGTTCTGCAAATACCGAGAGCTTTGTGGACAGGGACTGCTTACGTATATCCCTTCAGTCCCAAAGCAGGCCACAGGATGACTTGGGCTAAAACCCCAGCGCTGCCACCTGGCAACTCTGGGACCCAGATGTGCCACTGGGCTCCTGCAAGCCTGGAGTCCCATCTGCATGTGACCCCCATTAAAGAGGCTCAGGCTGGTTGTAAGGTAAGAGTAGACTTTGGGGCCAGAACAGGAGCTGCCAGCTTGGAGCCCTATCCTGCAGGTTGGGGTGAATGCCCTTGTTGGGGTCCTTGCGCTTGCCACCCCTACAAGGCATTGCACTGGTACAGATTTAATCCGCCATTGTGTTCGTTTCTTAGGGTTGACGCGACAGACGCCCCTAAATAGTGTGGCTTCATGTAAGAGGAATTTATTTTCCCACTGTTTTGGAACCTGGAAGTCCAACATCAAGGCGTTGGCAGGTTGGTTCCTTCTGGAGGATTTTTTTTTCCTCCCTCCCCCTTTCTTTGGATTATGCACACATCACTCCAGTCTCTGCCTCCATCCTCACATGGCTTTCTGTGTGTGTCTCTGCATCTAAATGTTCTTCCTCTTACTGTGACACAGGCCACTGGGTGAGGACCCATTCCAGTCCAGTATAAGCTTGATTACATCTGCAAAGACCCTGTTTTCAAACAGGACCACATTCACGGTACCACGAAATAGGGCTTAAGCATACCTTTCTAGGGGACACAGTGGAACCCGCAGCACCTCTGTGTGTTTTAGACAAGTGAGGTCTCCGCTCCAGCTCCTCTTGGATTATTCTTACATGCCTTTGCTTGTACAGAATTCAGATACCTCTCATGTTGAAAGAAAGGTGTGTGTCTTCCAGGTGTGAGTAGTGGCCACAGACTCCCCTGGGATTCAAGGGTGGGAAGGCTGGAGCTGGGTCTTTACCTTCCTTCTTCCATCCCTCAGGGTTTTACCCCTTTTCTCTTCTTTCCCGTCCTTTCTGTATACCACTGTCATGTCCAAGCCTGCCCCTCCCCACCCCTGGTGGCCCCATTGCCTGCAGAAGGAGCTGTCTCCAGAAATTGGACCCTGTGCCTCTTCAGCCCATAGCTCTCCTGAACCCCCTCCACAAGCCCCCTTCTCGGATGACCCCACAGACTTTAGTCACACTACTAGCTAGTGTCCTCACTCCTCATGTGACCTTCTGACATGCCTGGTTCCTGGTCTTCTGAGTCTGCCTTGCCCACCCGAGTCATCTAAGGTGAACTCTCTAAACTGCACATCTTTTGGCAAATGTGTCCAGTCCATTAGACGATGGGCTCCACGCACGCAGACATGGGCTCTGTGTAGCTCATCCTACTGCTTGGCTCATTGGACATTTGTTTTATGAACACCCCTGTTATAAGATCTCCATACTGCTTATTTGGAAGGATGGGGAGAGCCCTTTGCAGTCTCTTTTCCTCCAGACCTTTACACTTCCCCCAGGCTAGAGAACAAGAAAACAGCGTCATCATCACAGTAAGCTTCAGTGCTTTTGAACACACTAGTCCCATGTCCCAGAATGTCGTTCCGCCCTCAGTCGGGCCTTCAATGGCTCAGCCCAAGCGTTTCCCCTTCAGAGAAGCCTTCTCTGACAGCCTTCCCCACCACTGAAAGTTAGGGTATATGTCCCCAAATCTAAACCCAGTTAGCCAGAACTCCTGCTAGACTAGAATGTCTTTGAAGGCAAGGACTGTGTCCAGTTTCTCTCTTAATTCCCAGAATCCTTTGTGTAAGAGGGAATTCTGTTCATAGCTGCTGAAATGAAACCTGGTGTTCTTTACATGAACAAAATGACGAAGACTTCCCAAATGACCTATAGTTCTTATTCTTTCCATTTTCTAGGTGAGGAATCAGAGTCTCAGATATGAAGGGACCTGGCTAAGCACACAGAGCTAGCCGGAGTTGGGGGGATGAGTGACCCCACACATGCTCAGTCTCATGGGAGGGTAAATGCTAGGGTGTGGGTGGCCCACATAGAGACCCCGGGAACCCTGAGGGAGGCCTGGCTCCCAGCCGTGCCCTCAAAGAGGCCGTGGGCACCAGGATCTGCAGCCACTGCCCTCACCGGGTTCTCTGGAGACTTCTGTTCTAACTGCTCTTTTCAAGTATCCTTCTTGCAGTTCAATGTGTGGGGGACAGAGTGTTTGTAGCAACTGCTAATGACAGGGCTACTGAAAAAGACTGTCTATTTTTGGAGTTAAGCCTCAGCCTAAAGGAAATAAAAATAAACACTGAGAGGTTTTTTTTTTTTTAATTTTTTTTTCCTTAAGAAAAATAATGTAGAAAAAAAAAATCAATTCCATCTCAACATACTCTCCTGCCTAGTGATGGTGGAATGAGACTTTACTCCGGGGCTGGAGGTCAGGGGGCCTGGGTTTACGTTGAGGCCCTCCTAGGAGCTCACTTTTCCAAGGGATGCTGCCTTGCATTCCTGCTGGTCCCAAGGACAGGCATGGGTTCAGATGTGGCCTGGTTGCACCCTCTCCATTAGTCACAGCTGGCCCCATTACAGTTCTTAGCTCCAGTCCGGACCAGGTGAGAGGGGTGGAGCTTCCCCAGAGCCACTCCCACGTTGCAGGCCCCTGAAATTCTGCCTCATCTACCTCAGTCTTATCTGAATGTCAGTGAATCATCAGCAGAATGCTCCTGCTAATAATGGTAATGATACTGATAGTGGTCATATCTAACATATTCTGAGCGATTTCTGTGAGCCAAGTCCTTGCCTAGCACCTCTGGAACATTATTTTGTTCTGCAAATATTTACTTTTCCTCATCCCATCCCATGGGCAGAATGCCCTTACCACTGAACTTTGACAGTACCCTGTTAACTTTGAGCTTGGCCGTGTGACTTGCTTTGACCAACAGAAGGTGGGAGAAGGAACAGGGTGCCAGTGTCAGGAAGAGGTCACATGCTCCTCCTCTTCCTCGCTGCCATCCGTCATTAGAAGAATCTGGTTGGTAGCAGCTGCTCCTTCAGCCTCATTCCTGGAATGAGGGGCACGAGGAGGAGATTTGAACTCAACTCAGAGCCAAGGCACACTGACCCACAGGCCTGAGAAAGAGAAGTGTCTTGTACAGGTTGAAGATTTGGAGATGCAGCAAATGCTGGCCCATACAGCACATTGCAAAGGATGAGCTTGAATAACTCCCAGCAGATCCTTCGAAGTAGCTGTAGTATTGCCTCATTGGCATGTGGGGTCGGGCTAGATCTTGTTCTTTGAGGGTGCCACCGAGCTCTGACCTGTAATCCTAAACCGCAGGACTCTGGCGGTGTCAGCTCTCTGTTCAGGTTGTGGTCGGGGGCTTCAAAGAACAGTATCGCTGTATTGGGTGTGGCTCGTAAGGGTTGACTGAGAGATAATCTGTAGGCAGGAGGGGACACCATCCCTTGGGTTCCTGCTGGGGTGTGGTGGGGCTGAGGGCAGGCCTTTACACTCTGTAGAGAAGTTGGCTTCTGGAAGGCCAGCCTGCAGAACTGGAGCCTGTGGTATTCCACAGGACTTACGGTCCCTGTGTGAGGGGATCCACTGTGAGGATCCCAGCCACAGTGTCCTCTAGCTCAGCTAGAGTGATGGCCTGTTGGGCCATCTGTAGAGCTAAGATTCCTCTGGGCCGTGGGGCCATATGCAGGGCAGCTGGGAGCTGGGCTAGGCAGCCGAGGACTCATTAAGGGAAACCCATCTCAGATGTAGTGTTCTTAAGATGCCACGCCTGAGAAAGAGACTTGGCTTCAGGGTCTGGGTCCCAATTGGGACTCCTGAGCCATCTCTGGAACTGCCTGAAGTACCTCGCAGTGCAACCCCTATTGTCCCTGGGGTTTTCTCTCCGCACTGTCCCAGCACCCAACGCCCACTGGGTCCCTACTCCCAGTGAATCCCTGGAGGTGCTTCTCCCTAGATCTGGGCCCTGCTGGTGAGGAGTCCAGAAGACCCGTGTGCCAAGGTTGGAGTGCTGTTTCCTGTGCAGTGAAGGCATGCTGTTGGTAAGCCCAGACAGTTCTGCTTAGAAGCCTGTAGCCCCGGGGCGCCTGGGTGGCTCAGTGGGTTAAAGCCTCTGCTTTCAGCTCAGGTCATGATCCCAGGGTCCTGGGATCGAGCCCCACATCGGGCTTTCTGCTCTGTGGAGAGCCTGCTTCCTCCTCTCTCTCCCTGCCTGCCTCTCTTGCCTACTTGTGATCTCTGTCTGTCAAATAAATAAATAAAATCTTAAAAAAAAAAAAAAAAAAGAAGCCTGTAGCCCCTAACGGCTGCAAGGCAGTAGACAGAGCCGGCTGGAAAAGCATTATATCGATTCTGAGAAGTAACTAAAGTGAGAGTTCAAAATACGTTCTCGGAGGCAGGCAGCCCTTGGCTCCGGTGAGCCGCTAATGAGCTCCCCAGCCAGCTACAGCTCGACCTGCATCTTCCCAGGAAAAGACCCAGGGCTGGCATTGAAGAGGGTGCCAACAAGGGTGGGCGATGAGCTGATTAATGTGGGGCAGCTTCATAGGCTCCTACCAGCTTCTCTCCCCGAGTCTTTTGTTTCTTTTTCCTTTTATCTCCACGAGGCAAAGTGAAGAGCCTGGGAATTGCTCCCTGTATCACGTTCTGATCTGTTTGCTTGTAGAAATGAGCTGGTCTTTCAGAAGAGTGACCCTTCTTCTAAAGGGATGTGATACCCAATGATTTTGCCTTGTTTCCTCCCCCCTGATCCTCCACCCGGCATCTTGGCTTTGTGAGGCCGAGTCACTCTGTTTCCAGATGGACGTCAGGATGCACATATCACCTGGAGGGCAGATATCTAAGCTTTGTATCTGGGGTGGGGACTGATTGAGAGCAGGTGTGTATGGCATGTTGCACGGGCACCTTTACTTCCTCATGAGGTTGCCTCCCTGTGTTCTCCTGCCAGAAGCCTTCTCAAGGGGTCAGCTTTTCTATGTATCCATCCCAGGATTGGCTCCTTGTCTCCTGTTCAGCCTGTTTGTGCTGAAGTATATCTTCGGCATAGAAGCAACAAGAAGCAGACCACGAAGATGATATGGGATCTTTTACAGCTTATTAGAATATGAGCATCTGTATTCCTTTTTTGCATCTTGAATTTAAAAAAAAATTGCTGTATCTCTCTTGCTTTTCAACAGCATGCCTCACTAGCAAATGTTTAAATTCTGGACCCTGAAGCAAATATCTCAGCCCTGAGCCCTTGCACATCATGCTTGAAGGAAACCTTGGTGCTCGTGTCAACTCTGTCACCAACAGCAATGACTAGAACCCGGCCACATCCCTGAACAGGAAACGACATGATCTTCCATCATTCCATGGGTTTCCCTCTGGCATTCTCTTTGCTCTGTACCCCTTTACCTTCTTCTCACCCTGTCATCTTTCAAAGCCCAGTTTCAATGTCAGCTTCTCCATGAAGGCTTCTTTAACTTGTTCGAGCAGATAGGAACATTGCCACTTCTTAGCTCTGTTGAACATACCTCCATGTGAAATATTTGTTGTTGGTTTGTTAATTCACTTACTCAGATATTTGTTGGGTGGCTACTATATGCCTAGACACTACTGTAAACACCAGGGATACAGGGGCTGATCACACACAAAGTGTATACTGTAGACCCACACTGTCCAAGGGAGTTCTTTGTGATGATAGAAATCTGCGTCCACGCAGTCTGCTATCTGAACTCAGTAGCCACATATGGCTGTTGAGCCTTTGAAATGTGGCTGTTGTGACTGAGGCATTGAATTTTAAATTGTATTAAAGTTTCATTAGTTTAACCACACGTGGCTTGTGGCTACCATATTGGACAGTTCCATTCTATAGTCAGAGATGGACTTTGAAAGTTACTGGATCACTGTATTACTGTTGCTTGTGATGGGGCCATGTTGGAATCAAATAGAATATAGAGGCATAGAACAAGGAGACCTGTTTTGGTAGGTAAATGAGAAGGGCTTCTTGGAGGAAGTGATTTTTTGATCAAAGACCTGGGGGATGAGAAGGTGTCGGCCTTTGAAAGGGCGGGAAGACTTTTTAGGGAGAGGAGACATTGAGTAGGCCACACTAGAGGGAGGAACGAGTGTGGCATGCTGGAGGAATTGCAGGTTGGTTGTCAGAGTGATTGGAATGGAGTGGGTGGGAGTACTGGGAGTGGAGGCTGGGGGGACGGTCACGGGTCATATCACTCAGAGCATTGAAGGCCTTGGGGAACAGGGAGGGGCTCGTTGGAAGTCCTACCCTCAGGCGAGAAAGAACAGGGCACTGAGTCCACGTCTCCTGGAGGTCAGCTCAGCCCTTGTGCTGTGCCACACGGCTTGGGCCATGTGGGCTCCCAGCCTTTGCGCGATGCCGGTCTGGTGGCGAGCCTCATCTGCATTCTCTTTCCATTCCTTTCTCCAGCCTGACTTATTTAGGTCTGTCTAATTTATGTAGCGGCTGGACACGGGTAGTGCGTGTCGGGCTCGGGGGCCTGCCCGTGTTTGTCTCTGTGAAAGAGAAATACTACTGTCTTCACCGCAGCCATCTTTTCTGATCGTGCCTGCTTGGTAGTTAAGATTCTGGGAGCATTTAGCGCAAGGAGGAATTGCTGTAATGACAAGTGGATCCTTCCATAACCTCCACTTAATTGGATGAAGTGACAGCCCCAGTGAAGACTCAAATAAAATTTGGTGCAATTAGACTGTGCTGAACGGCTGGTGCCAGAACCAGTGTGGGAAGCTTGCAGCTGGTCGTCGGGACCGTGGAGGAACCTGGTTGGACAGGAGGAGCCGCCTGTGCTTGGGATCCAGGTGAAGGTGTTCCCTTCAACTGCTCCTCCTCCCTGTGAATGCCATGGACCTCCTCTCCAGAAGTTTCCTTGAAGGAACTGTTGGGAGGCACTGAGACAGAGGGAATCTCTCAGGTGGGGTTCCCTGGAAACAAAGTCTGAGACAGAGAGTTGGACGCAGAGGGTTTATTCAGGAAAGTTCTTTGGAGGTCCACCCATAGGGGATAGAGGAAGACAGGACTGGGCAGAGGGAGAAGTGGACCTGCAGTGTGGTTAGAACCACAAGTGGGAGATCCCTGGAGCTTGGATAGCCCTTCGGCATTGTCCTAAATTCGGGCTAGAGGATGGGCCTTTGCATTCCCATGTGCCATTGACCATGTCCCCTTCCCTCCAGCAAACATGACCTTGGATGAGGCAGTTTCTGGAGAGGGATGAAAGTGTGAGCACACAGCAGCTGGGAGAGGTGTGCACCTGCCTCCTCGTAAGCAGAGTACTACAGTATCCACTACAAGGTCAGCCAGAACCCACAACCCATGGTTCCGCAGGCATGCCTCCTCTTCCTCAGATGCTGACTCCAAGGAACTCCCACACCTTCTTCTGTTGCACTCCTCTCTACTCTTCCTCCACCTGTTCTGGGTGAAATATGTGGACTCTGGTTTCCCCTCCCTCTTCTCTCCTGCTTCCTTCCAGCACCTCTGGGGCTCCCTTCCTGCTGCTTTTGGCTTTGGTTTCCCAGGGCTGATCAGCTGTGTCTGAAAGCAGTTTCCCACTGCACTTCCCACTCCCACCATGATCCTTCCCTTTCAGGGATCTGGTTCTAGCAGTGAGTCTAGAAGCCTAATGTCTACCCTCTGTCAGAGCACCCGAGTGTGGGCTCCAGGCCAGACACCAGGATGAGGACCCCCTACTCTGTTGCTTTCCAGATAAGCTCTACTGGGGACACAGGCATGGATTCATTTGTTTTGTGTTGTATTTTCATCATTTTGAACCCTTTGCATCTGTAAAATGGGAAAATGTCTACCCACATCGCAGAGCTGTTTGAGGACTAGCAAGCCAGGCCCACAGCACAGCACCCAGCACATGGTAGAAATTGCCCTTCTTTGTCTTCATTGACAGCCATGGTCAGCTCAGCCTGGCCAAGGGCAGTTGAGGCCAAATCTCAGAGCCTAGCATAGAACCCAGCTGCAGATATGCTGTCCTGACTGTAGCACAGAGTCTTGAGAGGAGACGAGCTAAGCGTGATGAAGCAGGTTATCCACCATTTGATAGGGCCTCCAGCCAAGTCTAAGCCCACTGCCTGAGAGACTGAACTAATGGATGCCTCGAGGGCTACATCTGAGTGCAAAGCCACATCTCACCGCCAAGGGCCAAGCAGCATTCAGTCCTGGTTCACACCCCTCCCCTGCCTGTGCCAGCATCCCACCCAGCTCTCTCCCTTTGCAGCCACAGGCTCAGCTTCTGCGTGGGAGAAGGGGGCTGTGAGAATCGTGTCTCCCTTGTCCTGTAGCTCGGGCTCTGTGTGGGCGTCTCGCTGTCCTTGCATGCGGCGGGGGGGGGATTCGACCTGGAATCCCACACCCCCGTCCTGTTCTTTTCCCATTGTTGGACGCGCAGTGGGACTCCACAGGCAATGGAAAAGAAGACGACTTGATCACTGTTTATTTAACTTAATTTTCATTGTGCCTCTTTTATTTTTACCCTTGATTACAAGCATCAGAAAAGTTCCTCTCTGTTTTCTCTTCCCCTTTGCAGCTGTTAGTTTGAATAGCATCTGCTAGGCCAACACCCATGGTAGCCTCGGGAAAAAGAGAAATTAGCTAAAAGGGTAACAAGGGAAGCATTTTTAGTGGACAGCCTCATTTTGCCAAACCTGTGGTCTTTTGCTTGGCTCTGGAGCTGCCTTTGAATGCCGGCCCACAGCTTCTACAGACCATGGTTTTTGTTGGCATTATTGTTTTCCTTTTTTTTTCTAAGTCAAGTTGGCCTCCTTGAAGCCCCTCTATGAATCATTCTGGGGATCCCGTTATACCCTTTATTGGGGAGGGGCAGTCTGCTTGTCACATGGTGAAGATTTCAGTTGTTTTCATGTCTTGTGTTTACTCCTTCGGTCTTGTATATTTATTCCTTCCTCAGACACATTTATGTATCTGCAAATCACTTGCATTTTGCTGGCGGCTAGGATGCAAAGCTAAATTAGACTATTTCCCTGGCCCCAAAGATAAGGTCTGGTTGGGGACCCTTGTATGGAAACGGATGATTGCAATGAAGGGTGAACAACAGCGCACGTTGAAAACGGTCGTTGCTGATGTGTGGGCATGCCGTCATTGTCCCTTGGCCTGTGCTCCATTTTGTCACACACTACCTGTGTGAACCTTGGATTACTTCTTCTCATGCTGATTTCCTCCTCATTTATAATGTGGCAATGACAGCATTCATCTTGGAAGGATATGAGGATTAGATGAGATAATCCATATGGGGTGCTTGCTGGAGTGCCCGCTGTGGAGCACGGTGTCCCTCAGTGTCGGCTGCTGTCCCTGCTGAGGAAGGCAGCTCAGGCTGTGGCTCCAGTGGCCGGGTTTCAAAATGGGGCCTCACCACTGAATAATCGCACCTGCGGCAAGTCACCTGACTTCTCCTCCCCTGTGAACTGGTAATGTAACTTTACGTGTGAGTAAAGCGATGCTGCTCAGAGTGTGCTGGTCATGGACCAGTAGCATCAGTATCACCGGAAGCGTATTAGAAACGTAAATTCTCAGGGACACCTGAGTGGCTCATTTGGTTGCGTGTCAGCTCAGGTCATGATCTCAGGGTTGTTGGATAGAGCCCCGTGTTGGGCATCACGCTGGGTGTAGAGCCTGTTTGAGATCCTCTGTCTCCGTCTCCCCCTCCCACACTCCCCCTCCCCAACAACAAAATAATAAATTCTCAGGGACCACCTCAGAGCTGTTGAATCAGAATCTGGAGTAGGGTATATGAATCTGTGTTTTAAAAGTCTGCCAGGTGGGGTGCCTGGGTGGCTCAGTGGGTTAAGGCCTCTGCCTTCAGCTCAGGTCATGATTCCAGGGTCCTGGGATCGAGTCCCTCGTCGGTCTCTGTGCTCAGCAGGGAGCCTGCTTCCCCCACCTCCGCCGCCTGCCTCTCTGCCTACTTGGGATCTCTGTCTGTCATATAAATAAATAAAAAAAATCTTTAAAAAAAAAAAAAAGTCTGCCAGGAAAAAAAAAAGACACGTAATAAGAAAAGTCTGCCAGGGGATTATGATGTGTGCTAAACTCTGAGAAGTACTGGGTTAGAGATAAGGTACAAAAGTTGTCCAGCGTACAGCCTGCCCAAATACTGATGATTAATAAAGGCTTTTATAGCTGTTACTGCAGCGAGAACGAAAATAACAGATGGTGAGTAAGGGTGCAGCGTACTTCACTGGAAGTTTTAATTTGAGCCAGCTCAAGAAAGGTGACTGGAGATTTTTAAGAAGGAAGGTCACTTCTGGATGCAGGCACAGTGTGGGCCAAGACCCAGGGGTGTTTGGAGTGTGCAAAGTGTGCAAATGGTGCAAAGTGTGGTACTACTCAGGCATTGAACTCCAGGAGAGGGGTGGTTGGAGACACACCAGTAGAGTCACATCATAAGGATCTGGTTTGACCAGGACAAAGGCTTTGATCTTGATCTTGGGGACAATGGACGGGCCTTAAACACCAAGGTGAAAAGATCAGATTCGTTGTTGGTCAGATGAGTCACGGAGGCTATAGAGGGTTAGCAGGAAGACTCAGTGGATCCTGGCCAACATGGTCCCTCGAGTCTCCAGAAAAAACTTTCTACTGAAATTGAACATTGTCTGGTATACCAGTTGTCTCCCCCCTCCACAAACCCCCACCAATTCTTCCATCCAACTCCCTGCAAGTATTCACCGAATACCCCTAGAGCGCCAGGTGTTCAGGGATATGCACATGAGACAAGCCAAACCATCCTAATCCAATCATGGTCCACAGTCTCCTGAGAAGCAGGATGGGCATGATTGTTACCCAGTGTGACAAGGAAAGGGGGCCAACCTCTGCTGGACACCTGGCACACTGCACCTGGTATTGTTGCTGTAATCCCTGCGAGTTGTTATCCCTTGGCAATGTCCTTGGGGTGTCCCAAGGATAGTCTCAGAAAGTGCTCCCAGAATCCCATTTTACAGTGGAAGAAGCTTCACTGAGGGGCCTCACATGTGTCAGGACTTGAAAAGGAAAGGAATAAATATCAAAGAGGTTATCAGGTTTGGGGAAGCCTTTTTATTTGTTATTTTTTTATTTTGTTACCGGAACACACAGGTTACAGGACAGAGCTGGAAGGGGAGTCGGGGGCAGGCATGAGGCCACTGGAGGGTCAAGGCAAAGGAGGGTTTTTTTGGCTTGTCAGCATCAGGGCAGTCCTTAAATGATATTAAGAGGCGGGTGACATGCTAAGAGCCACATTGGAGAGACATCCTGACATCTAGGGTATTCGCTGGCGAAAAGTGAGGTCTTGGGAGGTAACATTTTGTGAGGGACGCTGACATTTATTCACAGCATTTCGACTTCTTTGCTTAATTCTCTTAAAACCTGTGTCTATGTCAAAATCTCAGCAGGATGAGTGAGGCGCTGAAGCTCTTCTGTCCGCCCCCCACCCCGAAAAATCCCATTGGTAACAGCTCATCAGTCCCCGAAGCGTAGTGATGGCAGCCACTGAGGGCTGAACGTGGGCTGTACATGTGTGTTCTCAGAGTGGGAGGCAGAAGGGGGCCAAGAGAGATGGGGATGGGGAGCCCCACCCTGTGCTGCGTTCTTGACACCCACCAGCTTATGGGATCCTATCTACATGGGAAATAGACATCGTTCCCATTTTATAAATAGCAAAGCGAAGCTCAGAAAGGTTAAGTGTCTTGCTCCTGGCTGTACAGCAGCCACTAGGCTGCCCTTTTGCCAAAGGCCACCCGGGCTCAGAATGCTGGTTTCGCATGTTTCTCTGTGTAAATGACATGACTGTTGGGGACATTTTAGCAGTAAGAGTCAGTCTTTATGTAAGAGAAGTTTCTAGCCACTTCCAAGGCCTTAGGGCTCTGTATGTAGGCCAAATAATGCCCGCCCCCAACAAGATGCCCTTATCCTTATCCCTAGAGCCTGTGACTCTGTCATCTTGTGTGACTAAAGGGACTCTGCAGATGTGATGAAGTATTTTAAGGTGCTACTGAATTATCTGAGCTCAATGTAGTTATAAGGATTCTTACAAGAGGGAGGTGGGGGTAGGTCACAGTCCCAGGAGGAGATGTGACAATGGAACGGGAGAGAGAGAGAGAAGGAAGGAGAGAGAGACAGAAAAAGAGATTGGAAAATCTCTTTTGTGCTAGTGGCTTGAAGGAGGAGGAAAGGGCTACAAGCCAAGAAAAGCCGATGGCCTCTAGAATCTGAACAAGGCAAGGAACACACTCTCTCCTAGAGTCTCCAGAAGAAAGGCAGGGTGCTGACACCTGGATGTGTAGGACCACTCCCATCCAGAGCTGTAAGAGAATACATCCGTTGTGTTTTAAGAGGCTAGGTTTGGGGTTGTTCCAGCAGCAAGAGGAAAGTCACAGAGGTTTCCAGGACCAGTAAGACAGGCATGGCCATACCCTGCTTGCAGGGACAGCACTGAGTTTGTATGACCTCAGCCACCTTTCCCTCATCTGAGCCTCATTTTCTCATTTGTAAAATGGTTGGGGGGGGGGGGCTACTAATGTCATGGTGCAAGTTTATGATTCACTCAGACTCATTCTTCCAATCCCAACTGAGATTTTGTTTCTCAGGGAAAACCTTGCCTCCATCCTTAGATGATGTCAGCCCTGGTGTTACACGTCCTTCAGACACCTACACTTTGCTTCCCGCGTTTGTCTCTTTGAAGAGTTTAATGAGGAGATGATTTTGACCTCTGATGGGATAGGGACAGGGTTAAGAGAACAGACATGATGAGGCACCCGGGGACAGGCAGAAGCAGGAAGCTGTAACTTGCCAGGGCCGAAGGGGCTGGAGAAGGGAGAGGTGGCACAGAGCCCACTGAGAGCTGGTGGGCAGCAGAGCAGGTGTGGGGGAGCTCCGGTCCCAGAGGAAGCAGCCGTTGCCAAAGAAAAGGCATTGAGGAAGGGAGGAAACGAGCAAAGATACCCTCACCATGCTTCCTTTTCAGCCTTTGATCTCCTGTGGTAGCCTTTTGTTGGCTGGGGCAGTACCCCCACTGGGAACTGAAGGCGAGGGAGCTAGGGATCCAGTTGGTGGGGGTACATGTCCCGGTGCGCAGGGAAGAGCAGGGACTGGGTTCAGGGGTCAAACAGAAGAATCTGCACAGACATGCAGCTCAGGTTAAATCATTTTAACTGCCATGTAATATTCCTTTGCAAGATTGATCTCCGTGGTAATACCACATCCATCGTGAGACAATTAGATTAAAAGTGATCATTTTCCTGAAAGCAAGAACTTTGGTGTTTTGCCCCGCCCCCATTGTCTCCCCAGGGACAGACGCCGAGTAGGCGATCAATGAATGTTTGTTGAATGGATAAATGATTGTACGACTGTGAAAATACTTCAGTGGTCACAGATTGCTCTGCACAAGTTCATTTTCATTAAGACTGGCTTCAGAGGTATCAAGTGATTTTCCTAAGATCAAAGGGTACTGAGTATCAGAGGCAGGATTTATCCCAGTCTCCTGGGTCCAAGTCCAGTGCTGTTCCTATGCCAGGCCAGCTACCTGGGCCTTCTGGTCTGCTTATCCGCTGTAGGCTCCTTGGGTGGCTCGCTCCCTGACACAGCACGGACTCTCAAGATCCCACTGCCTAGGCTGGAGCACTTTCTGCAAAGAAGCATGATGAGCACATCTCAGAGGAAGGTGTCCTTTTCCTGGGGTTCGCTCTGGATTTAGAAACACACAGTCAGCCGAATTGAGTGGAAAGGGAAACATGACCCTGTATGGTAGAGTGGAAGAGCGAGGGCACCCCAGTCCTGAGGATGTGGAAGGGAGAGGTGTGCCACTCCTTGTCAGGCCCCGGGCGGTAGAGCACACACTCCAGCTGTGGCAACGTGCCACACGCACTGCTCCGTCTGGACCTCCAGCTGCTTCTAGGGCTGCGGCAGTGAGCTGTGGGAGAACGGTCCCCAGTACCTAGCCTCAGAGCCTTCTAGACTCTGGGGTCGCCACAGGGAAGGCTGTCCTGGGGAGTGGGCACTGCAGCCTGTGTTGGGGCAGCCTGCCCATAGCTGGTTTGCTGGATGCTTTGCAGCTGGGCAGGATTGGGTTCAAATCGCAGGTTGCTCTTTGTTTCTAGAGTGACCTCTTTTCCTCTCTGCATCTCAGTGTCCTCGTGTAATATATAGACAGTAATCCTTTCTTTGCAAGACTAGCGTGAGGATTTAATAATAAAATTAGTAACAAGAGAGCATTGATTGAGCACGTACATATTGGGCGTTGACCTAAATGCCTCGTGTTTACTTATTTAATGCTCATAGCAGTTCCCTAAAGCTGTTCTTCCCTTGGCTGTGCGTACATGTGAAGACACAACTTCGGAGAGGTGGTGACTTGCCGAAGTGACCCACTTAGCAAGTGTCAGAGGCAGGATTTGAACGCTGGCCATCTGAGTCCGACAGGCATGCTTTCTACCCGCCTCTGATGATAGATTTGCAAAACTGTTCGAATTTGTCATGGGCCCAGGGAACATCTGGTGTGTGATGGGACTGTCTCTTAGGTATTCATTCCTATAAAACCATGCTGTCCAATATGGCAGCCACTGGCCATATGTAGCCCTTTAAATTCAACTTTAGATTAATGAAAATTAAAGTAAAAATTTCTGTTTCTCAGTCACAAGAACTTCATGTGCCCAGTAGCAACTGGGCAGTAACCACAGTAGACACTGTGGTTATAGAACCTCTCTGTCATTCCAGAAAGTTCTGTGGGACAGTGTTGGTATGGATGTGGGCAGAGCCCTGAGTTTGGCCGTAGAACAGACAGGCAGACCCAGAGTATCCCTGAGGGTCTTAGAAGGGACTGTGAGGTGGGTTCCGACTCCCAGCCAGGACAGAGAAGATGGGATTCGACCAGCATTCCCCGAGAGGGGGAGTTCCTTGACTAGCCCGTTTAGAGTAGTAGAAACACAAGTCTCAGGGTGTCTCGATGGGTCTTCGAAGGGAAGGGAAGAGGCTGTTTCAAGGAGTAGAAGGGTCAGGTGTTAACACGCAGTGCCTGTGGCAGCCTGGAGGCCGCCCGTGAGCTGCACCAGCGGTGCCGATGGTGTGGGCTGCGGCAGCCACACTGGGGTGCGTACGAGGCCATGGAGACAGCGGGTCTAGAGGATTCTTGTTTGAGACCAGCAGTACTGCGTTAGGTGGGAGGTTATTGGAAATGGAGAATTTTGCCCCTGCCCCCAGACCTCCTGAACTGGAATCTGTATTTTGACAAGTCCTTCAGGGGATATCTAGAGCCAGTAAACTTTGGGGAGCCCTGCTCTAGGGCGTGCTGGGGTGTTTCTGGATAGGGGCCCAGGGCGACAGGAATTGCAGGTTGGCAAGGGCTGCTGGAGCAGTGGGGCACGGATTCTGAG
Organism: Mellivora capensis; assembly: GCA_004024625.1. Classification (NCBI taxonomy): domain Eukaryota; kingdom Metazoa; phylum Chordata; class Mammalia; order Carnivora; family Mustelidae; genus Mellivora; species Mellivora capensis. The sequence continues at coordinate 25,456 of PISX010004107.1, read as the reverse complement.
TGGACGAGGAGGGGTGTGCATGGAGGGCACCGGCTTGGAGGGAGGGAAGAGGCCAGTGGGCTGGGGTCCTGATGAAGGCAAGCAGTGTCCGATGCTGTAAGGAAGGGAGAGGGCGATAGAGAGGAGAACTGGGAAGGCCAAGCCATTGCTGTTCCTTGGGAAAGCTGCTCGGGTAGAGCATCAAGCCAGACACAGAATGCGGGCCCCCTCAGGAAAGTGGCAGCAGCGGCTGGAAGGTCGGTCCGTGGGTAGGTGTTCACCCAGTGGCTCACGGACTGACCAGTGGGCTGGCTGGCTGGCTGGAGGAGGTGTCTGTGAAATTAGGAGATGGAAGTGAGAGATGTACCTGTGTATGTGAAAAGGAGTGAGAGTGCGCACGTGTGTGTGTGTGTGTGTGTGTGTGTGCCCACACATGCATACACACTCACGGGTCTACATGGCACCAAGAGGGCCCTGGGAAAAGGCCAGGTCCCTGACTCAGCACCCGGTTCATGGTAGGAATGAGCTGGGAACCCCGCTGCTGTCAGTCCTGGGACCCCAGAGAGCCCACAGATCCCACAGGCCTTCCACCGTCACACCCCAGACTCAGCTGACTAACTCTCGTCCCTCAGCCGGCTTCTCTGTGTCCCTCTCTCAGCCCTGCTGTCCGCCTGCCGTTCAGCTGCTCCCCAGCACTGGAGCATACCAGCACCGCTGCCCGCACGTTCCTGGCACCGGCCCCGCCTCTGCCTGCACTGCTGAGGACCTCTGAGCTGCCCTCCCGCTCGGCCTCTCATTGACCCATCTCAGCTCCAACTCCCCAGCGTGGGCCCCTCTCCACACACCCTTGTCCCACCTCTTGGGGCCTCCCTGCTGCCTCAGAGACACATTTTAGCCTCCTGAGCCCTACTTCTGCCATCCATCATCCACCCTTTCCAAGCACCTCATCCCTGTCCAGGCCCACATAACCTTAGTTCTTGAAATTGCTCTGAAGGTGCAGACTCCCTGACTAGGTGCGTGTGTCAGACCCCACCGATCTGCCCTTGGAGGAGTGCTGCCCATTGAGAGGTAACACTGAGTTCTATCCCCACAGTCTCTTTGACAATCCTCTCATTTGACATCTGTCACAGTTTGTCAGCAGTGCATTGATGTGGCTGTCCTCTCACACAGACTACGGGCTCTGGGCAGCTGGGCAGGCTGGACACTGACCAAGTCTCTCCCACTCCCTCCATTCATCAGGGTTAGCGAGCCCTAGCACAAGGCTTGTAAGTGCTCTGTGTAGAGAGCCTGGTTCTCAAAGTGGTCAAAGGAGCAGCAGCATCAGGACCACCTGGGGACTTGTGAGGGATTCAAATTCTTGAGCCCCGACCCAGACCTACTGAATCTGAAAGCTTGGGGACGAGGAATCTGTCCTTTGGCTAAGCCGTCCGGGAGATTCTGATGCACATTCCTGCTGCAGGCTCACTGACCTAGGGGAGTTGCCGTAACAAATCCGGAAATGTCTAGTGGTTAAAACAGGAGAGACGTGTACTCCTTACTTGTGAGATATCTAGGATGGGTGGCTCTTCTCCAGGTGGTGACTCAGGAACCCAGGCTCTGTGTTCTGTCAGCTGCCTTCACTGTGTGGCTTCTGAAATCACCCTGTTCTTCTGCATCAGATTTTTAGGGCTGTTTCTGTTTGTTTGGATGGACCCAGCCTGAGGGTGGTACATGTTTTCATTCCTTTGCCATTAGCTAGAACCGCATGGCCGCACCTAAGAGCAGGGAAGACTGGGAGTGCAGCCACCTTGTGCCAAGGAAGAAAGGGATATGGGCCTGTGAACGTTTAGACAGTCTCTGCCAAGTAAGATCATCTCTATTCATCTATGAAAGAACAGCTGAGCCCCTACCTGGTGCCGGGCCCAGGGCTCACCTGCGGCAACATGACAGGAGTGGCCCACCAGTCGCTGGGATAAATCACTTACTTGAGACTGCAGCGCTGAATGAGCCCCGACAAAGCCCTCACAGGAGCCAGACAGATGAAGGGGCACTCACCACTCACTGGAAGTCTTTGAGACTTAGGGGCCATTTGCAGTAGAGTCAGGGCAAGGGGGATCTCTTCCTTAAGGTTGGTTCTTCTGTGTAAGACACTATACTGTGGTATTTTTAACATTAAATAAGAAAGACCGTGGACGAGGGAAGCTATGCTCAGGGAGGTTAAGTGGCTTGTCCAGGTTGTACAGCTGGTTAGCTGCAGCTGGGGAAGTGGAATCTACGGCTTATGACCCGAAAGGCTGGGGTTTCCACCTACACTTTGATATCCATATCAGAGTGCATCCTTCTAGAGGCTTCTTCTCCAGATCAGCCTGAGGATCATAGAACTCAGAGCTGGAAGGAAGCCCCGAGGCTGTTTTGCCCAAGCCTGTTATCAAAAGCTTTGGGCATTTCTACTTCCGAATTCTACTTCTACCTTAAGAATTTCTGCTTTATGGAAGGAATCTGGGCATGGCAGCCCTTGTTGGCATCCATTTGTCTGCCTCCCTCTTGGGGTCTCTTCCCGTCAGGGGAGATGCTCTCAGCTGATGCCTGGCATCTCCACCTACCGCTCCAGCTCGAAGCCCTGTGCGTTCTGCTCTGCGTGTACAGGGACCTAAACATCCTGAGCTTAAGTCTGCACAAGCATCACCCAACCCTGTGTGTGCCCCGCTCATGGGTCAGTTGCGGGGGATCCATGGAGACCCCTGAGACACCACGCTAAATCACCCGCAAGTGTTCTTCTCTCATAACACACTCCCGAGATCGGTTGAAGTGCTAAGTCTATCCCAAAGTCACATTAGGGGTGAGGCTTCATTTTGGTTAAAATTAGATTAAAGGGATTTTTTTTTTTAAAGTTAGGCTGGATTTTATGAAGATGCCCTTTTCCATGTGGAGCAGTTTTCTCTTAAATGGAAAAAAAAATCAAAATAAATGAAATCTTTTCTTGATTGTCTTCGTTTAAAAAAAAAAAAGGCATAGTCTTAAATATTTCTGCCATCTGTTCCCTATTATTCCTGAAACTTTGTGTTGAGGACCTGGGGGATGGGAGAGACTCAAAGGGCCATCAAAATTGTTTTAAGTAATTAAAACTGATAAAATTTGTAAGTTTTTATCTAATCTCTGGATGATTTGATTGGAGTCAACCAGATGTAAAAATGCCTGCGACAAATTATTCTGTGCCTGCATGGCATGAAGTTTTGACAAAATATCTTGAAAACAGCTGCTAAGTATGAGATCTGGGGATTTGACAGAGCAGAAGGACAATTCTGTGTACTCAGGGAGGCTTGGAGAAAATCCAGGAGAACTTTGGTCCTAAGAATGAATTGTGCTTATATAAGAAGAGTCATATTTTGGTAATGGGGAGGCCCGTGGTGTCTGTGGCTAAGTTCTTTCTCTGGGCGAGAAGCGGACTATGGGCACATGTGTCCTGGGGACATCTGAGCGTTAGTCAACCTTTTCTTTCTTTGACCCCCTTTCTTTTGGGAAAGCACTTACTCAAGACCAAACTCCTGTGTCCAAACCCTCTGTAATTCCCACAACAGTTTGTGAGTGTGGCACCCCTCTCACCGTACTGGGCTACAGTGACACTCTCTTCCTCCACTACTGGCTCTGCCACTTTTGTCCACGTGACTTTGAACTAATCCCCTAACTTTTCAAGCCTTTGTATTCAGGTGTGTAAAATGGGAATAGTGACATTTACCTCCCAGTCCTGCTGACAGGTACATAGGATATGATGCATTCATCACTTGGGTAAAGCCCCCAGTCTGGTACGGTGGAAATGGTCAGTAAAGGTAAACTCCCTTTTCCTTCCTCATTGGCCATCCTTAAAGAGTGTGACCTCCTCTAGGGGAAGAACTGTTTCTCATTCCCCTAGTCACATAGGAGACGTTGAGTGTGTGCTTGTCAAAAGTGAGTGAGTGAATGAATGAGCCATAAGTGGATGAATGAGGCTCATTATTTTCCACAGTGTCTCTGACACCTGCATTTATTGTCCCAAAGGTGGCGTCTTCCCCAGAGGCAGGGCGATGTGTCCTGGAGGCCTTGGTAGGAGTGATCCCTTTTACTGCAGCATCTGCTCTTTCTTTGTCACCGGTGTCTGCCTCCACGTCCATTCTTGAGTCAGAAGCAGGTGTAGCTGTGGTGGTGGGGCCCGTCTGTCCTGCTCCCTCTTCATGATATCCAGGGACCTTCCCCTTCTGGCTCTTTCTGCTTGGCCTGTAAACTTGTCCCTGTTACCCAACCCTGAGAACGAACACCCTGCTTGATGGGCACAGGCCAGGATCATGATAATTACAGGTGATGACCTCTCACTATTTGCTAGATACTTTGTTATGTGTTATCTCGTTTACTTCCTACAACACCCTTTAATGCAGATACTACACTATGGCTCCATTAGCCTTGAAGGAACCGAGGGTCCGAGGAGAGAATCCAGTGGCCCAGGGACCACAGCTACAGAGCTAAGTCCTTAGCTTCTGGCCAAGGTTTTTGAGAGAATTGGCCAACTTCCTTGACCACTCTTCCTTGCCTTCCGGTTGGAACTGGGCTTCCATAACTGATGTCTCTTGGTTTCCTACCTGTTTCTCTAGCTTATCCTTTCCGTCCCAGTCACAGATTTGTGTTTCTATAAATGTCCTTCCCCTCAGTGTGGTATCCCCTGCCCAGAGTGCTGCTCACACATCCCTTCTTGCTCCATGTCTCCCTCTTATGCCATCCAGCCTCATTATTTTAATTATGACCAGGGAAGCTGATGACTCCTATACCCCTATCTCTTGTCAGATGGTTCCGGTGAACTCCCAATTAATTAGCTGCCAGAGATGTTCCTGTGGATGGCCACAGGCACCTAAGGTTCAAGATGTTCTTCCCGATTCTTTGATTTCCATTAATGGCCCTGCCATTCATTTCATCACTAACACCAGAAAGAAACCTGAGGGCCACCTTGGGTTACTACCTTCTCCTCAACACTTCCCCACTCCATCCCATCCCCTTTTTTGATGTAACCCATCAAAATGGACCTACCAGTTTACCTAAATGTTTCTTAATTATATCTCTTCTCTCTCATTGTCTCCACTCCTGTCCCTTCTCAACTGGACTCCTGTGGCAGCTTTCTTGGTAAAGACCGGACTTTTGGTTTGGAGAAAGGCACAGATAATAACTGAGTACCCTAATACACCCTGATCAAGACATAAATGATAACCAGCACCACAGAAACCTTCCTTGTGTCCCCTCCAAGTCATTTATTTACCCCAAATGTGTTATACCTTCTAGAGTAGTTTTTCCTGATTTTGAATTTTATATACGTAGAATCATAAAGTCTGTAGTTTTTGTCTTCTTTCTTCCATTCACAGTTACATCGTGAGTCTCATTTGTGTTGTGTGTAGCAATAGTTCATTTTTTCATTCTTGAACGGTGTTTTGTTACAATGACTACATCAAACCATGTCCATTCTACTGCTGACGTCTGTGTTATTAGCCATTTTAGCCATTTATTTATTAGCCATTTATTAGCCATTTTAGCCCTAACAGGCTGTGCTACTGTGAACATACGTATGTGTTTTCTTGTGGTATTGGGCACTGTCTCTCTTGGGTGTATAAGTAGCAGTGGAATTGTTTTTTGGGTCAAGTACATATTGCCCGGCAATATTCTAATGTGACCTGATAGTGTTGTCAGTCTTTCAATACTGACCATTCTGGTAGGTGTATGGTAATATACTCTTCATCGTGAGTTTTAGTTTTGCATTAGACTGAAGACGAATGAGGTTGAGCACCTTTACATGTATATTTTTTGACTATTTATTTATTTATTTTTAAAGATTGTATTTATTTGTTTGAGAGAGAGAGCACGCAAGCCAGGAGAGTGGCAGAAGAAGGAGAAGCAGGCTTCCTGACGGGCAGGGAGCACGATGTGGGACTCAGTCCCAGCACCCTGGGGTCATGACCTGAGCCAAAGGCAGACGCTTAACCAACTGAGCAATCACCAAAGTGCTCCCCCCCCCTTTTTTTTTTTGACAATTTCAATAACCTATTTTGTGAATTGCCTATTCAGATATTTTGCTTTTTAAAAAAAAAAAAAAAGATGTATCTTACCGATTTGCAGGAGTTGTTTGTATTCACTTGATATGAGTATTTCTCTAGTGTGTGTGTGTGTGTGTGTGTGCATATGTGTGTGTGTATGTATGTATCATAACTATCCTCTCCCATTCTGTGGCCTGCCTTTTTGTTTAATTAATCGTGTGTATTGTTGAATAAAGTATATTAATTTTAATGAAGTTCAATTATCTTTTCATTTGTTTTTTTTTTTTACCATGTTTAAGAAATACTTGTGTTTTACGCTATCAAAAAATCACGGTTTTGTATTATCTTTTTAGAAGCTGCATTAGTCTACATTGTAAATGTAGGTCAATGTAGATCCCCTAAAATTGATTTTTTTAAAATATGTTTTATAAAGATTAGAGTTCATTTTACCAGGATGAATGCCAATTGATCTAGTGCCATTATTAGAAATATTATTCTTCCTGATTCATTGCTTTTATACCTTTGTAATGCACCAGGTGTCCATAAATGCATGGGTCCATTTCTGGATTCAACATTCTTTTCTGTTGTTCTATTTGTCTTGGCACTATTTTGCTCTCTCATTGTCTAGATTAATGAGCCTTTATCAAAAAGACACAAAAATCAGTCCTGCAACTATGTTTTTTATATAAATAACAACAATAACAACAACAAATAGCAATTATTTATTTGTGTTATTGTATTTATTTGTTCTTCTGTCTGTGAGTTAGCCAGAGGTTGGCTGGTCACTCCTGGGTTCATCACTACAGCTCTACTCAAGCTGTGAGTCTCGACAGCTCAGATCTCTCCTCCATTTTCACTCTGGGACTCAGACTGGAGAAATCAGCTCCCTAAGTGGAGGTAACGACAGATGTGCCAGAAGGCAAACCCCACTTCACAGGCACTTAAGAAACCGACTATTATTTTTTAGAGGAGTTTTGGGTTCACAGCAGAATTAAAGGGAAGTATAGAGAGTTCCTATAAACCCCTGGTCAATACATGTGCTCCTGTTTATCAAGATTGTTTTCACTCTTCTAGGTTCTTTGTATTCCATATAAATTTTAGTGTAAATATACTAATTTTTAAAAAGACTTTTGGGATTCTGACCAAAATATAGAGAGTCTCTAGAGCAATGGGAGAATGTACCACTTAAGAAAATTGAACATTTTAATCTGTGAATATGGAATGTTTTTATTGTTGGTTGCCTTTTTTGGTGACATTGTTTCTTTAAATACTAATTTCAGCCCATTCTCTCAGTTCTGTCTCTCTGAGATGCCAAATATACATATGTTAGTCCACTGTTTATTGAGTCTTTATTTTTCAGTCATTTTGCTGTGTTGTTCAGATATCTATTTATCTGTTTTCCCATTCGGCGACCCTTTCTTCTACAGTATCTGAGCTGTCGCTAAGCCCAGAGTAAACTTCTTGTTTCACATATGGTACTTTTCAGTTCAGAATTCAAATTTTTACTTTCCATTCCTCTGCTGTCATTCCTGTCTTCCCCTTCTATCCAAATCTCCTTTAACACCCTCAGTGCATTTGTAATAGTTCTTTTAAAGTTCTCATCTGTCGATTCTAACATCTGAATTATCTCGAGGTCTGTTACTTGACTGTGTTGTTTTTTTTTTTTTTCCCTTCCTGATTCTTCATATAACACCTGTGGCTGATGTGCTGTAGGTGGTCTGGATTACGTCAGCTTGTTTTCCAAGGGTATGGAATTTTATCCTATCAGGCAGTTAAATTACTGGCACATCCTCCCGAGACTGTCAGGATTTTTTTGGGGGGTGGGGGGGATCTGTTTTGGTTTTGTCCGTCAGCTTAGTGTGGAGTTTAGTATCACACTTTCAGATGTGAAACTCACTACTTGACTTGTACTTTCTAGGGTCTTAATTGAATCTCCCCTGCAGCTAGACCACAATTCCAGTGTTTCTCAACCATGTACATCCTCTGGTATTTCTGTTCAGCTCTCAGCCTTGTATTAACCATTCTCTTCTACGGCTTCCAGAGTTTTGCCTTGCATATGTACAGGCCAGCAATCATCCACAGATGGGCAGGGAATCTTTACATGTGCTCTGGTACCCTGCCTTACAAATTCCAGCCATTCTGGCAGTTGTCCAAACTCCAGTGCTACCTTCTCAATCAGCAAGACCACCATGCTCTGATTGGACTCCACTTCCCAGTATTCTGGGATCTAGAATCATCCGTATCTCCACCAGGACCTTCATGTCTATCTGAGGTGTTTCCAGAGGACATTTAGTAGAGTGAGAAGCTACATATCAGGTAACAATTCAAAGTTCCTTCTAGGAGGTAATCTTGCCTTTGCTTCATTCCATGTAATGCTTAGAACTCTAGAATGATAAAGCTGAGAAGGTGACCTGAGACATTTCCTATTCCATAGCCCTTGTTGAACCAGTGGAGAAACTGAGGCCTTGAGAGGGTAGAGTGCTCATCTAGTGGTATTATTATTAACTCAGGGAATTACAACTCTGTCCATTATAACAGTTTTATTATTAACTCAGGGAATTATGACTCTGCCTAGCCTAGTTCTGCTTACTCCTTTCATGGTTCCTTTCTCTTATACTTAAATGCTTTTTTCCCAAAATTGTAAAGAAAATGGTAGAGAGTTTAACAGTTGCATTTTAGGTATCTGGTGAAATTTCTGAAGAGCAGGGAGTGGTAGGAAGATAGAGAGTACGATGCACATTAGGAAGAAGGAGATTTTGTCTATGAGAAGCGTTTGGGTACTGGGCTCTAGGAAGAAGATACTTAAGGTTTTCAATCTTCAGAACGTGTGCTCAAAATTTTTCTTGTTTCTCATTTAACTGTTGGCTGGTGGCAGTGAAGAAAAAAAAAAGGCTTTTTAAAATGTTATTCCTTATTTTTTTGGTGGGTATATATTCAAATGGTCCAAAACTCAAGAGACACAATAGAACATACACTGGAAAGTTGTCCTTTTACCTCTTATCTCAGTCACACATTTCTCTTCCTTAGAGATTATCAGTGTTACTGTTTTCTTGTGTATCTTTCCAGAGGTCTTTTATGTGTGGATTAATCAAATTCCTATTCTTTTTCTTGCATAAATTGTAGCATATTACACAAGCTCTTTTGAGTCTTACTTTTTCTTCCGCTTAATGTGTCTTGGGTATCTTTCTGTTCTGTGTCAGTGGACATAAAGAGCTTCCTCTTTTTTCCTGATAGCTCCAGCGTGTTCCATTGTATGGATGTACCATCATTTATTGAACTGGTTGCTGTGGGTGAGCATTTGGATTGCTTCCAGTCTTTTGCTTTCAGACAATACTGCAATGAATAACTCTGTGCAGACGTCATTTCATTATGCAAACATATCTTTAGTGTAATTTTTGAGGCCTGGGGTTGCTGAACATTTTTAACTTTGATAGATACTGCCAAATTATTCTCTGTAGGGGTTGTGCTGTTCCACATGCCTATCAGTGATGTGTGCGAGTTGGCATCAGTTTTGATTGTTGTATTTTCAAGCTGGAAATCACCTTATATAGTATCTTGTCTTCAGGTGCTATGGATAGAGACGCAGAGACTCAGACAACCATGGTCATTCTAGTAGCCGTTTGCAGAGGTGGGCCTGAATCCTGGTGCCATTACTGCTCAGCCTGAATGGTCTGCAGGACCCCAGGATGTCCAGATGTGGACTGTTCTTGGACAAGCATGCCATCTCACAGTGCATTCTCAGCTCCTCAGAGAATTACAGAGAACCTGACTCTTAGTACTTAAAGCTCTCAGTAGAGACCTCTTTTCTGGGCTGCATTGTGATGTTTGCTTCTCTTAAAATAAAGGTGAATTTATCCACTGGAAAAGCAGCTATGACCTAGGAAAAACTACGCTGACATCGGGCTGGGCAGAAGGCACAATTAGAGTCTACAGGATTTGGTGAAAAGGGGCCACCTTGGCACTTGAGTGATACCTGCTCTCCAGGGAGAAGAGGGATGTCATTCAGAGTCTTTAACTAATGAAATCCCTATTTCGGTCAAAATGCCCTTGCCCTGTACTCAGCATCTCCCACGTCATCTGTGACTCATTTGTCCAGGTAAAGAGAAGCACGTTTTGCTCCTCATGTTGAAGTGGGACTCTTGTCAACATCCTGCCTCCACTTGAGTGAAATGATGGCTTATCCAGGCATCAGGGAGTAGAGGAACGTCTGTCCGGTGGATTTGAGTCATGTGCTCTAGAGTCGGGCTCCCTGAACTTAAAGCTCAGCCCTGTCATTGGGACTCAGCGAGCAGGTGAACTTGAGCCAATTATCTCATCCCTCAGCTTCCTTTTACCCACTTGTAAAAGAGGGTGGGTAGCATTAATCCTACTTGGTAAGATGTGCTAGGTAATGCTGCAGTAACAAACAGCCCCACATTTCAGATGTGGGTTTATGTTTTATTCACATTATTTGGCCATTGGAGGTTGATGGGGGCTTTTCTCTACACTTGCCCTCTTCTCTGAGACCCAAGGTGATTGAGCGGTCACCTGCAACCTTGCTGGTGACTGTGACAGAGGAAAAGAGGATGTGAGGAGCTGGGCCCTGGCTCTTAAAGTTTCCATCTGAACCTGCTAAGTGAGAGAACTATGGAATGTGCCAACCACCTTTGGCCCATATCACTGATACAATTTTAGCCACAAGGACAGATGTCTCTGTTGCTTCCCCTTGGGCAGGGAGGTGCGTGATAGCAGGGAGGGCTTATATGGAATTTCCAGAGAAAAAAGCCATTTGTGACTCTTTGATGATATATTAATCTAACTAAAAAATACCTCTCTCCCGTGGCATTTTAAGAAATCTTGGCTCTTTTATGGCCCTCTCTTTCAAGTAACTTGAGCTCTTGGGAGGCTGGGCTCACTGTAAAACCTTGTACTCGTCTGTTCCTCATGGGCTGGAGGCAGGAACAATCTTGTCCTTTTATAATTTTTTTAAATTCTTAAAATTATATAAGAAGACTAAAGACTCTTTGAATCTCACTCAGTCTTGTCACCCTAGCCCATCCAAAGCCTCTTTGTTTTTTTGTTTTTGTTTTGTTTTAGTTCACATGTGTGTGTTTGGCAAAGATGCGATCCGACAAGAATAACATACCATGTTTGTTTAGCGTATTTTTAGGTTAGTGTTAACATTACCCATATTTTGTGTATTCCTTTATGGCCTCTGACATATTTATATCGAACAATTGTGGACAGCGAGGGTACAGGTCTGTATTGGTTTTCTGTTGCTGTGTAATAAATTACCACAAACTTGGCAGCTTTAGGATAATGAGTGATTATCTCAGAGCTCTGCAGGTCGGAAGTCTGGGGCACAGGGTATCACAAGGCTGAAATCAAGGTCTTAGGGGGCAGAATTCTTATTTGGGGAAAGATCTGCTTCCCAACTCATTTCTGCTGTTGGTTGAATTCGGTTCCTCATGGTGGTGGATGGCAAGTCTGCATTTCTTTGCTGGCATTCCGCCAGGGGCCACTCTCAGCTTTTAGAGACCACCTGCAGTTATTGTCATGTGGCCTCTCCCATCTTCAAAGCCAATGTCAGAGAATTGCCTTTACACCAAAACCCTCTTGCGTTTCAAACTCCTTCACCAGGAAAAGTCTCATCTCTTTTAAGGGCACATTTCATTAGGTTGGGTCTGCTGGTGATAATCTCCCATTCTTAGAGTCATGAGTGCCATGTGATATCCCCTGCTCACCACCCAAGAAATACAGCATATTAACACCGGGGAATATGAGTGCAGAGGGACACTTGGAATCCTGCCTACTACACCTGTTACAGGTGTTTTCCACTTTCTAGGGCTGCTGCAGCAAAGCACTGAGTACTGGGTATGGTAAAATGACAGAAAACTGTGTTCTTTCAGTTCTGGGGGCTAGAATGCTGAAGGTGAGGTGTTGGGGAGGCTGCACTCCATCTGAAACCTGGGCAGGGATCCCTCGTTGCCTCTCCAGTTTTTTCTGTCCTGGCGACCCATCACTCCAGTTGTAGATCTATCACTCCAGTCCTCCATCTTTAGATGGTATTCTCCATGTCTCATTACGTCTTCACGTGGCTCTCTTCTTATAGGGACACCCATCATATTGGATGAGGGCCACTCTACTCCAGTATGACCACTCATCTTAACTCATTACATCTGCAAGAACCCTATTTCCAGTTAAGGCAACAGTCTGAGCTACTGGGGTTAGGACTTCAGAATGGCCTTTTGGAGGGATGCAAATCAACCCATAGTAGTGATGTTCTTTAATTGTATTTTTAGGCCATTTCAGGATTCTGCATGGTAGATAATCTTGTAAGGGTCATTGTTGACTATGAAATAGTTTCATTCTTCATTGTTTCCTTCTGGTACCATTCTTGGAATGAGATCTCTGCACAGAAATTCCTTACAATAGATGAAGAGGGGACCCAGTTTCTTAAGATGACTATGTGCCAGGTACTGAGGTGGATATACGCCCATATGTTTTACCTTATCTTTCCGACATTGGCAACATTTTGTAAGTGTAGAAACTCTAATGTAGGAAGAAACTTGGCTGAAATGTACTTACCTAGTGTATATGTCAGTCAGGGCCCAGCAAGAAAAACACAAACTCTAGATATTTGAAATAGAAGGGATTTAATGTAGGGAATTGGTTACAGGGTGAGCCAGCTCAGGGATGAACCATGACCAGAAGCTCTTACCATCCTGAGGCTGGGTGGTCCCAAGACGAAGACAGTGTTATTGGTGTTTGGGGTTCTGGGTTACTCTAAAGAAGCTGGAACTCTGATGGAGACTCCAGCAGGGGCTGGGGGTGTGACACGAGCCCCTGCCTGAGTCAGAGGGAGTGAGGGAGGGAAAGAGAGATCCAGGCATGTGTATACCCTGAGATCCATACAGATACATATCCTCTGGACTCTTCCTCCCTTCTGCCCTCCAGTCCCCTCTAAGCACATCTAACTGGTCAAATCAGAAGCCTGCTGACAACAGGAGCCTGGGAAAGTTGTTCTTACCCCGCACCCCTCCAACCCAACCCCTCCCCTGTTACACATAGCAGAGCAAGGTCATGGAATCTATCTGATGATAAATGGCCTAGGATCATCCTAGCTAATAGCAGTAAGAGTGATGATAATAGCAGAATCATATTAATAGCTACAATTTACTACAGGTGGATTATGACTATGTGCCAGCCACTGTAGAAATTCTCAGCTCACATTTTCTCATTTCATCCTTGTAATAACTCTATGAGTTAGGTACTCTTAAACTCCTATTTTATAGTTGGGTAAACCAAGGCTCAGAGAAGTTAAACACTTTGCCCAAAGTCATATAGTTAATAAGTAGAATCTGGATTCATATCCAGTTCTGTCTGACTTCCCAGCTTTGTTCAAGTGCTGATGACATTGAATTAAAATATTTGTATATTTAATACATGACTAATGGCAGGATAGATATAAAATGAGATTGTGACTATCAGGCTTGGTTCCCAGAAGACACTCTGGCCATGAACCCATGAGCTGACTGGGGCTCCAGAGAACCTGGAGCAACAACCACCTGTCACCAGTCATAGCTGATTCCCTGGCTTTGTCCCAGCCTTGAGTCTTCCGAGTGTCTAAGCAGCTTGGAAGAGCCAGTAGCCAGGACAGAAGCCAGGGTTGCTGTGAGGATTGCATTGAGTGAGGTAAGGTGATGAGGAAGTGTTTTGTGAATCACGGAGCACTCTGTGAATGACAAGTGACACTATTACAATGGACCAAAGCCTTCATTTTCCAAGGGGCTTTGATTTGCACATTATCATTTTGGCTCTTATTTTGAATATGATTTGAAATATGGCAGTAATTGAGTAGCAAAGACTTTGTTCGGTGCAGAAAAAAAAAATCACCTGAATAGCCAGTGTATAGACCTTCTCTCCTGTTTCAGCCCCTGCCCTGGACACTGCACACCCCTTTCCTGCAAAGAGCTTTGCACCTGGCGAGGAAGGGTCATGGAGGGTAAATGTAATTAGAGCTCACGGTGACGTGCGCTGCAATCAGTGTAGGTACAGTGTGGGGAAGTGATGGAGAGCAGGAAGGATTTGCTGACTCTATCTGGAGCCAGAGGCGTCTTCCTAAACTAGGGCTCCAGGAGAGCGGAGGGAGGGAGGGGCTTTCCAGGTAATGGGCTCTGCATGTGGCAGGTGCAAAGGCTTGCCATGCTTTAGCGTGTTGTGGCAGAAGGTAGGATGGGGAGGTGGGGGTGGACTGAGCTGTAGGGCCTGATCATGGAGAGCATTCTGTATTGGGCCAAGGAAGTGGAACTTTTTTTTTTTTTTTGAGGTGTCGGTGCCCTCCATCTTCAGGGTGCACTGACACACCACGGAGAGCCTTGGGGAGTCTCCTTAAGAAGGTGTTAGAAGGACTTACTATAGAATTTGGGCTTTGGTTGGATGACTTTGGGGGGAGGATCAGAGGGAGCCGGCATTGGCCATAGACTGAAATCTGTCAGGAAGGAGGGACAGTTCTATGATTGGATATTTGAATAAGTTTAATCTAGATGGAGGTAACACTAGAGCGGGATGAAAGATGTAATTGATAGAGTTTCAGCAGCCTCACATGAGGCACGAGAGGGGGATGTGTGTTTTGTGGTTTGCACGGTGGCCTGGTTGTTTTTTTTTTTTTTTCATCTTCCTTAGAAAAATTGTAGATCAGTCTTGTTCTGCTTCACTTCTTCGTGGTCCCAGGAAGCTGGCCTGGTTTTGGTGTTGTGTGAGATTGGTTAAGCCAAGCAGAGTACAAAATGGCCTGGCTAGGAGTGCCGGGCCAGCTGCCAGCAGACTGATGTCCTAGCTGATGGTACTAGTCCAGCTCCTGGATGTCAGGGCTGCTCTTCTCTTTCTGGGAAAGCAGTATTGCCCCCAATGGAGCAGGGCAAGTCAAGGTCTCATCTGCTTTTGCATAGCTCCTTCGGGAAGAAGTGGCATCTCTAGGGCCAACTCTCCTTCACATTCACTGTGACTTGGGATGAATTTCCTCCCTCTTTGAGACCAGCTTTTCCCCCTAGTGATGGAAAGGCTGAGGCTGGATGGTCTCTGAGCTTCGTTCCCCAAGAGCTGAGATCTCATGATCCTGTTTCTAAGAAATCTGTAAGGCCTGGGCTGTAGTGAGAAGAGCAGAGACCGGAGTGTCAGCTGGACCATGACGACACGCTGGGCCCACTGCGCACAGCTCTCCCTGAAAGGCCAAGCCCACTTTTAGCTTGGGGTGGGGCAGTGGCTGTGATGGAGATGTGTCGTTTGCCTCTTGACTTCCATTCATCCCGTTCCTGGCAATAATTTCTCCTCTCCTCTCCCCTTCCCTTCCCATCCATTTCTGCCCCACCCTTCCCTTTCTCTCTCTCTCTCTCTCTCTCTCTTTCTATTTTTTTTTTCTTAATCAGTAAGGGAATTTATTGGTTTATGGAAATCAGTAGTCAGAGAACAGGTCTCCTAGGCTCCCAGTGTGGGCTGACTAAAGACTCAAACAATGGTTCCACGCATTCCAGCTTCTTGCTCTCTTCCTGTCACTCTCTTATATTTTTGGCTCTGCTTCCATCATGTTTCCATTCTCTGGCCCCACGTGGTTAGACAAAGGTTGAAGCACTGCTAATCCCACCTTTCTCTCTTGACGGGTGAACAAATGACTTCTGATCACCACTGGGGAGATCCGGGTCATGTGCCTACTTCAGAACCATCCCTGAGTCACGGCAGTGGGAGCGTGGATATGCTCATTGAGTTTAAAGTCACTGAAAGATGCATTCAGCCAGACTGAACCGGGGCCCACTCCCAGAGCTGATGGCTGGTCCAATCGCAAGCCGTATGGGCTGGCTGTGGGGAAGAGGTCTCCAAGAAAAATTTGGGATAGTGCTTAACTGGAAGCACTGTGAATGCCAACTGAGGAGCCAAACTAAAACTCTGGGTTGCCCTCCTCTGGGATGCTCATGGAAATAGAAATTGTGGTTGGTGGAGTCTTAGATGCTCTGAGATGCCCGTCAAGCCCCATGCTGCCTCTGTGTTTCTCAGGGTCCTTGACTAAACATGGCTTTACTCTCTCTTGGTCTCCATTGCCTCTATTGTATGTTGTTCTATAGGGCTGTGTATCTTCATCCTCCCATCCAAGGACTGTGTGTTCGTTACAGGACACAGGGCAGTCTTCCCAAGGGGGCTGGAAGCCCTTTGTTCGCAGAGACACTGCAGACTGGATCTGTGGAGGGGTCCATGTGCTAGGGGAGCTCTCATTAGGTCAAGAACAGAGAACACACTCAGGACTCTGCAAACAAAGGAGTTTTTACCCCAGCCTCTTAAAGCTTTTCTGGTAAGGCATGGCTTGCCTTCCTTGCAACCTTGGACTCTCTCTGCTGCTTCTTCCCTGTTTGCCTTCATCCCCGGGGATGGTGGTGGGAAAAAACACACACCAAGAAGATGGGCAGCACCTGTGCATCCAGCAACACAGATACTCTCAAGCAGCTCAAGGAATAGCTGCCAGAACAAGGCTGTGATTCTAGAGTCACAAAGAGTGGAAGGCAAGGCAACTACGTTCAAAGCTCAGCAGCCCTCCAGAGGAGGGTGGGAGCATCCTGATGGGGGTGCCATGGCCAGGACTGGCGCGGAAAGAAAGCAGCGGGCTGATGTGGGAGATTGGAGTCTCAGCACCAGTGGCAAGTGAGGTGGCTACACAGGAAATTCTGGGACAGGCAGAGGGTTGGGGTTGGGGAACCCCAGTGGTGTGGAGCTGTACATACAATTCCATTCCACTTTGTAACCCAGTGGCCTTGGGCCTCTCTCTCTGAATCTCCATGTCCGCATCTGTAAAGTGGGGGAGAAGATCCTCCAGGGTTTCTGGCTTGGGTCCCTCACATCCTTCTCTGTGGACCGCACATTCTCTGGTCTTTGCAGGAATCTTCACTCCTGTTCTACTTCGATCTTTGTGGATACAGCTCCAGAGCCCTGAATTTCACCGTGGCTGGTGTGGGAGGTGACTGTGGCTCTTGCCTTTTTCCACCCAAACCCCAGATCCTCTGGTTCCTTCTGGGGACTCCCCATTGTCTTTGTGCATCGAGCTCTGTGAGGGTGAGCAAGTTCTAGAGACTCAAAGAAGCCTAGTCTCTAAGCCTCAACTCTAGACTGAAAGGGGTCCTGCTCTGACACACACCCCGACGTTTTCTGAGGAGCATCACCGAACATCCCCCGGCAGCCCCCATCAGGACGGACAAGTCCAACAGCGTGTGGGTGACGAACGCCTCCTGTTACAGCAGCAGTCTTCCCTGCCTCATTCTGATTCCGGTTTGGATAATTTACCTTGTGGCTCCAGGATTTTCTCCAGCACAAGCAGGGATGACTCACATTATTGCCCTAAAACCTCACAGAAATGTATCACCGCTCGCCTCCTTCCCAGTGTGATAAATCTGATTATAACTTGTAGATGGCCACTCGTGGCGGTGCAGCGGTTTAAAATGCACTGAAAGATTCATTCAGCTAAATCGAAGTTGTCAGGTGGATGGCCGCAGGGACTTCTCGTGGCAGACACAAGTTGTGTTACATCGGCTGTAGCCTTGTGGTGGCTTTCAGACTGCGGCTAGGAAATAAATCCGTTAATCAGTATGGACTGCCCCAACTCACGCCGCTTGGCTGTGGGCTCCATGAAGGCACAGGATATGTCTTGGTCCCTCACTTGCCTCTTGGCGCCTGGCGTAATATACCCTTGATAAGTGACTCTGCATTTTCATTTTAACGTTATATTCTTAAAAAAAGAGAATTGCCAGTGATCACAGGGGAAATGACCTCAGAGAGCCTCTCTCATAGTCCCTGGGTGAGAGTCCTGAGGCCCAGAGAGGGACAGTGATATCTCCCAGGTCACACAACAAGACTCCGTGGGAGAGCTGGATGTGAAGCCTGGCTCCTGACGCCCACCCCAGGCCTCTGGTTCTCTTTCGTGCTTTTCTTGGCAGCTCCTGTCAAAGAAGGATGCTAGGAATTCCATTCGGCCTTTATTCTAGTGTTTTACAGTCTCTTCTGAGTAATAAGGTCGGCTTGTTTAATAAGCTCAGCTTCAAAGTAGGTCAGGGATTTTATTTCTGTGCATGGGCCATTAGCATTCTTAAGTGAGAACACATTTTTTTTTTAAACTGAGAAAATATCCTCTCTGTGGATGAGATGCTCCACGTCTGCCTGTTTCCTAAGCTGTGTCAGATCCTTTTATATGGCAAAGCCTCTATGAGGGAGCCCCGCAGGCTTCTCAGTGGAGGCTGAGGCCAGATGGGAGGGACAGGGAGGGACCACGTGAGGTCTGAGCCTGAGGGCAAGGTGATTTCCGAAGCCTTCTCAAGCTAGTGGTCACACTGAAATGAGGTTTGTGGTATGCGTTGTTGGAGTTAGTTCTCTGAAAAACCCCAAACACTGGTTTAGAGGGTTGAACGCGATGTCAAGAACTCTCTTGAATCTCTTGTGACACACGTGCCTTCCCAGATCCGGCCACCCAGTGGCCAAGCTGGTGGAAGAGAATCAGGGTCTAGCTCTTGCTGCTGCTGTCAGGGAGAAGGATCAGGGCGCGCCCCGGTGGGGAGCTGGGGAGGGGGAGAAGGGCGACACGACACCTCATCTATTTAGGGCTGCTCCTGAGGGTAATATCAATTTTACATTTTTAGCAATGACCTGAATTGTTTCATGAGCTCACTCCTTAGTCAATGGTTTTACCCTAAATGGGGCTGATAACACAATAAAAGAAAAATGGTTTCTATTGACAGTTCCTCTTGAGGTGCCGTGTTTGACACAGCGAAGGCTGCAGGAGCCTGAGTGGCTGCATCCCCGTCTTGTGGCAACTCTGTGGAAGGGGAGAAAGGCCCGGATGTAAACAGCCAGGAGTGTGGGCCACGGTGGGCTGATTAGGCCCCCGGCAGCGTTTTCCCCACATCGGTCTGTTCTGTGCCCACTTTTACAATTTCTTTCCCTTATCTATTATTTAACACTTCTGCTTTTAAAAAAAAATGCACTTTCCTTGATCTCTCAAATGAGAATTCATATCATTATAATCGTTACATTACAATAGTGAAAGGAAGTCTGGTAGGTTTCTAATGCAAACTCAAGTCCATCTTCCACTGTTACACTAATGTATGGGTCAGCACCCATTGGTGTGCCCCTGATTGAATCGCGTGTGTACCACTGGTGTGTACCCCACTTCGGAACATGTCAGGGAGGCTTTCCGAAGCAGATGAAATATTAGCAGGGCCTTGAAGGATAAACTCTCTGAGCCAGCGCATGCCGCCCGTGGATAATCCTAGTGATTCTGTACAAACACATGGAGTGTCTGAATATACAAGTAAGAGGTGATGTCGTGGCCCCTTGGGACTATGCTTTCTACTGATGTTTAGGTAGTTGGCAAAGAAAACCTCATGAGATTAGATTTCTCCATTGTCGCCCCCCTTTCACTGCTTTGATTTTGTGCGTTGAACTCCACGATTGCGAGTAAGTTGTTGGCTTCCTCTCTGCAGGGCTCTCTGTGAGCATTAGAAGTCCTCCAAGCCAGGAGGACACAGGTGAGCAAGGCCTTTTGCTCCCTCATTCATTCATTCATTCATTCATTCATGTGTTCATTCACTGCTACCTCCAATGCCTTGTCTGCTAGACTGGAGACTAGAAACACATGCAGAATTACTACCTAAAGGGCAGAGTGTTTGAGGAATCACTCAGATGCCCTGCATGTTGTCATTGTACAGAAATGAAGGAGGTAACGCAATGGTTCTCAAATTAGGCTGCACATTGAAAAAAACCTGAAGTGTTAAAAAAAAAATGCTGGTGCCTAGGTCTCACCCCAGAAATTCTGATCTGATAGGTAAAGGATGGAAGCTGGATATCAGATGCTTTAGAACTCCTCCACATGGTTCTCGTACACAGTTGTGTGCGAGCCACGGGTACAACCACTAAAGGTCTTTTTTTAAAAGAGTAGCATAGGGGTGCCTGGGTGGCTCAATGGGTTAAAGCCTCTGCCTTCGGCTGAGGTCATGATCCCAGGGTCCTGGGATGGAGTCCCGCTTCGGGCTCTCTGCTCAGTGGGGGGCCTGCTTCCCCCTCTGCCTGCCTCTCTGCCTACTTGTGATCTCTCTGTCAAATAAATAAATAACATCTTTAAAATAAAATAAAATTAAAAAGTAGCACAGCCTAATCCAAAGGGCCTTTGGTCAAATGGTACTTGGTACCCAAGAAATGGGCAGGACAGGGTCCAAGCTATTTGACATTCAGGTGTGGGTTCAGCCCAGCCCTCCTAGAGGACTTCTGGGGAGCTTCCAGCCCTGCAGGGACTTCCCATTTGTTAGGGGGGGGGGCTCATTTCATGCTTCTTGTCTGCAAAGGAACTGGTTGCTTTAGCTTTTGAATTGACTGCGAGATACCAAAATGCTCCCACATCAACCTTCTGGGCAGAACACCTATGGTCTGGGCTCAGTCTTGAGTACATCTTAGCTGTTGGGAAACCTCACTGAGCTTTCCAATCAGGAACATGCAGAGTTACGTTTCCTTTCCCCGAGGGGAATCAAAGGTAGGAGAGGAAATTCATGGGCCCATTTTAAGAGAACATTAAAGGCCTCCAAGCTGTGAAGAGCTCCCTAGGAAGGATGCCCTTCGAGATCAATTCTCTCTCTCTTTTTTAACATGTTAATCCTTGGAGGATGGCTACTTTAAACCTGTTTGTCCTTTGGTGTATGTGACTTTAATCACATTGCTTTCCTGACTAGGATCTAGAGGAGGTTTTAGGCAAGGCTTTTATTTTTTTTAAAGCTTTGTTATTACCTATATTTGTTTTTCTTCAATGAAAAATGAGAGCAAATTCGCTGAGACCATCAATGTGCCCTACCGAATAGGCCGAGGTATATCTTTGTAGTAGGGCAAGCTTTCAAATTCACTTCTCATATTATTGCACATATGATTACAACGGTGAGTTTTAGGCCTTTTCCTTCATTTTGTCCCACTGCATTAAGAAATAAAGAGACAGGGACGGGGGCGCCTGGGTGGCTCAGTGGGTTAAAGCCTCTGCCTTCGGCTCAGGTCATGATCTCGGGGTTCTGGGATCAAGTCCCGCATCGGGCTCTCTGCTCAATGGGGAACCTGCTTCCCTTCCTCTCTCTCTGCCTGCCTCTCGGCTTCCTTGTGATCTCTGTCAAATAAATAAATAAAATCTTTAAAAAAAAAAAGAGAGAGAGAGAGAGAGACAGGGACGCCTGGGTGGCTCAGTTGGTTAAGCGGCTGCCTTCAGCTCAGGTCATGATCCCAGCGTCCTGGGATCGAGTCCCACATCGGGCTCCTTGCTCGGCAGGGAGCCTGCTTCTCCCTCTGCCTCTGCCTGCCACTGTGTCTGCCTGTGCTTGCTTGCTCTCTCTCTGACAAATAAATAAATAAAATCTTAAAAAAAAAAAAAAAGAAATAAAGAGACAGATTTTAAGGCTAGCTTTTCTTAGTAAATGATGCTGTATGTGCTAGAAATTTTGAATTCGTGTTTCCTTGGTGGAGACCCCTCTGCCCTGCCCTGCCGTGGTATCTGTGTTCCACTGAGTCCTGTCTGGGCAAACATCCATCCATAGTTTGGTGACTGTTTCTTCACCGGGTATATCCTTTTTGAAGTAATGGCAAATTAATGCCTTCATGGGTATCACTGTCCTATCATGGACATTTATGGAATAAATATACCAAATGGCCAGATGTTAATTCCCTTGTTTGCTTACCGCTGCAAAAAAGAAAGCACTGGGCTTACCAAGTGTTCCAACACGTCTTTAAGTGCACTAAAATGTCTCCTTTGAGGGCATTCTTCAGGAAAAGTGGGGTGCCTCCTTTTATTTTTATCTCAAATAGACTCAGCCAAGTCCTCCCCAGGCTTCTGCCTGGTTGGTGTGCTGTAATTTCAAAGGTGATTCTGAAACTGATCTTGAAGGAAGCTGTAAGCATTGTGTGTGTGCATTCGTCTGTGCCTCTTGATGTTAACTTGTAGCCAAGACTTTTCCCTTTTTAGTCCCAAAAACGTCTGGTAAAATTCCTTCACATTTATAATTATTTATGGAGTATGTATGCAGTATTAGTCACATATTACCCCAAAATGTGGTTGCTTAAACCAGCAAGGATTTATTTTCTTGGAAGCATGGGTTAGGGATGGTGGTGCATCATCATGGGGTGAGTCTAGCTTGGGGCTCTCACAGGCCGCAGTCATCTCGAGTCTAGTCCGCGGGGAGATCTCCCAAGTTCATACACTCACATGGCTGCTGGAAGCCTTCAGAAGATCCTCTGAAAAGAGGACTCCCGTGGCTATTGGTCTCAGAGCCTCATTAGCTATTGGCTGAAGTTATCATTTCTTTGGGAATGTGTGGCTATCCATAAGACAACTCACAACAGGGTAGATAGAAGAGGGGGAGGAAGGGAGAAAGGAAGAGAAGAGAGAAGAAGCAGGAAGGAGAGGGAGGGAAAGAGGAGGAGAGAGTAGGGAGAAGGGAAGGAGGGAGAGGGTAAGGGAGAGGAGAGGAAAGGGAAGGGAAATAAAGGGAGGGGGAATAGAGAGATACACAAGGAGAGAAAAGGACAGGGCAAGGAAGGTGGTAGTCTTTCTGTAATGTAATCTCAGTAGTAACAAGGTCATGTCACTTGCGATCTTCCTTTTGTTAGAAGTGAACAAGAGGCCTAGCCCCCCTTCAAGGGGGTCAGTCAGTGTTTTACAGGAGCATAGATATCAGAAAAGTGAAGCACAGGGGCCGTTTTAGAGACTTCCCACAGCAATTGGGGTCTCCAAGCACCACCAAAAAAGTGATGGTCATTTGCAGGTACGGTTCAGGATTTTCTGGCACAAGAGATACTGAGTTTCAGCTCTTTACAGCTCTATAGTAACAAAGGTCTTATATTAAGTATCTAAGTATATTTTACACTTCCCAGATTGACAGCTGCTTAATAATGAAGCACTGATTGAATTTGGGGTAACACTGCCATCTTCTTTCCTGTCAAGTCCAATGAAGGGATTCTGAAGGACAGTGCCACCTTGGACACATGCCTCTCGGGTTATAGGTTCTGCATTTTACTATCTTATATCTTTTTAATAGTTTTGAGCATATGCTTCCTAGTTCCCATTTTTAAGCAACTATCCATCATCCTGATTGAAAACACAATTTTAAAAGTATTATGCCTCTGAAAAATAAATGAAAAGTGCCACTAAAACTTGCAAAACAAAACAGACATATTTTTTTCAGCATTTCTGTGTTACTGAAAAATGCTCTATGGCAGGAAATAGAACCAAATATAGTTATATGTTTGCCAACTGAATGTTTGATTGAACACAATTTTGTCAGGAACCTGAACTGATTTGTGAGTACTGATGAATTTGAGTACAGTAAAAAAAAGTAAAAAATGCATGTGGGCTTGACACTGAAGCCATGACTTATAACTGGGAGAATGGATGAATTGAACCTTGTCAAAATTAAAACTTCTGCCCTGTGAAAGCTCCCATGAAGACAGTGAAAAGACAGGCTACAGAGTGGGAGCAAATATTTGTAAACCATGTGTGTACAGAGGACTAGTATCGGGGCGCCTGGGTGGCTCAGTGGGTTAAAGCCTCTGCCTTCAGCTCAGGTCATGATCTCAGGGTCCTGAGATCAAGCCCCACATCAGGCTCTCTGCTCAGCGGGGAGCCTGCTTCCCTTCCTCTCTCTGCCTGCCTCTCTGCCTACTTGTGATCTCTGTCTGTCAAATCAATAAATAAAAAATCTTAAAAACACACACACACACATACACACAAAGGACTAGTATCTAGACTACATAAAGAGTTCCAAAAACGCAACATGCCATATAGCAGAACAAAAACAGTAGCACCAATCAGCCGAACCAAGACCAACAATTCAATTAGAAAACAGGGAAAAGTTCTGAGCAGACGTTTCACTCAAGAGGATATGCAGGTGGCACATAAACCCATGAAAAGATGTTTCATAGCAATAGTCATTAGGGGAGTCTAACTTTAAAACCACAGTGCCGTATCACTGTGTACCAAGAGGGGGGCGGAGTGAGGAGGGAGGTGAATATGGTTATAAAAGAGCAACATGAGGGTTCCCTTTGATGGTGGAAATGTGCTATATCTTGACTTTTTCAGTGTCAATGTTCTGGTTGTAATATTGCATGATGGTTTTTTTTTTATGAAAGCTTTATTTTTTACACTTAAAGGCTGATGAAAAACCATTGCTAATCCTATTAAAATCCAACATCTCAACTGGAAAGGATAACTATATTTACTCATTAAGTATCATTTAAGTTTTCTACAACACAACTTGGAAGCATCCAGCATGCATATGTAATTTCAGTACAATGGATTCAGGACCAAATGTACATGTTACAGGCATCAGGGCTAGATTACAAATTGTTTCCTCCTCCTCCTCTACCTCCTCCTTTTTCTTCTTTTTTTCTTCCTCTTTGTCTTCATCTTTGTCCTCTTCGTTGTTGTCATCTTCATCGTCTTTGTCTCTGACTACCTCTCCATCTCCCCACTCTGCTGCTGCCCCTCCTCCTCCTTGTCCTTCTTCCTTTCCTTTTCAATGCATTTGATGATTCATTGGTAATATTTGGTGATGGACACCATCTTAGTAGTATTCATGTTTTGGGCCCCAATTAATGATGGATTATTCAGAACATTCTGAACTGCAATCTTGCAGGAATTGATGCCTTTATAGTTGGGGACTGTGACGTGGGCATCTGTACTGTAAACCTTTGCCCTGTGAGGGACGTTGGAGGCCCTCCTTCAGTTGATGCAGTTGTGGTTTTGGTGTTGGTGTGCTAAGTGTGGGAGTACTGGGTCTGCAGTAACTCGGCCAACACTTAACCACAGAGCTGTTATTCTTCCCACAGAAGTAGATGCCTTTTTTGGGGTAAAGATTTAAGTCTATAATTTGGAGCAGTCAAGCAATATATATCAGGTGTTAACCTAGGGCCTGAATATGGTTCGATTAATGGCAAAGGAGTTTGATTTCTTTTCCTTGCAATATCTAATAAAAAATCTCTTGGGGGAGGAGATTTAAAAGACTGATGAGCACGACCCTGGATTGTCAATCACATATCATCGGCATCCACGGTAGCTTTCTTAGCATGGCTTGCATAAATTTTTGCATCATCTAGAATTGTGGTCACATATCAGAAAGCAGACTCCAACATCTGATTTATAACTCTTGGCTCCTGTTCTGTAATCCCTGTATCTTTCAGGATTTGTACTGTTGTCTGCGCCTCTTTTGGCATGCTCTTGGGAGAAGCCATCTTGCCAGACTCCACGGTCAGACTTTGCAAGCTCAACCACCCACATTAATGTATTTCAGTCCTGCTCTTGATGCAGGTTCTTTGCCTAGACTGGTTTTTCCAACCCCTGGTGTTCTTGGAAGCAGGATATTTGGAAGCAACATGATCTTCACCCTTGCATGATAAGTTTTTCTTTTTTTTTTTTTTTT